>JABUQX010054833.1:0-17500 GCA_015478945.1 Trachelipus rathkii
TGTAGTCTCTAATAAAAACGATATTTTCGCGGGAGAATAACATATGTACAAAAAAAAACTTTAGCCTTATTGTGCAATAATTTGGAGGTTCCTATAACTTCGTTTTCAGCCTTTACTCCAATTTGAAATAGATAAAGACAAAAACCAGTATCTGTGATATCACATATATCATAATTATTATATAGTTAATATTAAATATTAGGAATGTCACTCTATTATAATAATAATATGTCCGGTAATAATAATACTCATTATTCTCATAATTTAATACACAGAATATAGTAAGGGAAACTATATACATATATATATATATATATTCATAATATCATAATTATATAAAATATATAACAAATATAATTCTAATAAATTTAGTAAATAATAAATATATAGTTTCACTCCAAGTGAAACCAATAATTTTCCTACTTTATTAATGTAGAATACCTATTATTTACAAAAACAGTAATCACTTTATTTACGAGTAGATAACTGAAATGCCCATGATATAATATAATAAATAATATAGTAATAACTAAAATGAAGTATTACTATATAGATAAGATATTATATAAGTAACGTATATAATTAATACAGATCACTTATAGGATTCAGTATAAACTCAATATCAATATACCTAATTTAATATCTATATTAGAGTATATATATAAAATATCATATAATAAGTATATAATAAATGAGGATACGTAAGTATAATACTCACTACTATATACTAACTCACTACTGATATATATATATATATATGTATACTATACATAATAATTCTAGTAGATATCACGATTGGTTGATACTCAATATAGTAACTCTACCCTTTTCCTTTGACAAAGAGAATATATCAAGGAATAGTACTATAATAAGTACTATTAGTGAGCATAGTGGGTTAGATAGTGTGCTGCATAATTAAATAAATTTATATAAGTGTATTTATATATTCATATGGCAAATTATAATATTACTACTAGTATGTAAAAATTAAATCACCTATAATTTTGTATATCACAGTATATATACTAATAATAATATATAATATTAGCTGAAAATAAGTAAGTTATTGAGACTGGTGAGACTTATGAATATAGTGTGAATTTAACTATGAGATTGAAATAAGTACACGTACTAGTGGAAATTAAAAAATAGTGAGACTACTAATAATTATAGTATAATAATTAAAAAATATATTAATATTGATATATAATAACTTATATGATACCTAAATTTAAATAAACGATAAAAATACTAATAAAACTTATTTGTATATATATTCTTATACATATATATTAAATATTAGTTTATTTCTGATTTAATTTATTGGATATATTTATATTAACTGTACCTATTATATTTCCATTATGTAGTGATATGAGTTATTATTAATATATATATATATTTTAACTATTACTTATAATTAAAATAATATTATTTTAAACTTTTATTGATACATTAATAAATATATTATTATTATCTACTGGAGTGATTTTATACTCTTTATGGAGACATGGTGAATATATTTATTATAATTTTTTACATATACACTAAACATATAGATATATTATTAATATTTATATACTTATTTTACATATGGAACCACTTACTATAATATATATATAATCATAGTATATAATGTATATATATTTAAATATATTAATATGATGATTAAGTTATAATAAATAAAATTAATTTAAAACATTTAAAAACATTTAGTTTGAGACTAATATTCAGGTACTTTTAAAATTCGAACACTGGAGGAGTGCCAATGCTTACTGTATTATGATAATAAGATTTCTCACAAATAAATAATATTATATATACATAATAAAGTAATTAAATAACTATATAAAGTTTAAATACAAAATAAATCATATAGAATAAATAAATGATTACAATATTATGCAGTAAAAAGAAGTTCTTAATTAAAACAAAATCTCACTTCAGTATTAAAGAACTGTAAGAATTTAAGGTATTTCTATTTAGTCGTTTGAGATGCCTAAAATATACAAAGGATTTTACACTGATAAGATCGGGATTCCTCAGTTGGGACAATATTCCAAAATTAATTGGTATCTCATGTTTATATTATGAGTAGGCCTATCTGATAAGAGAATGAGCATTTAATAAGGACTGAAATTAAGGTTGAGTGATGTGAAATGTAAATGGGTACTAGGAGTTTATCTTAAATAATGAAATAACTTTTTATGACTCAGTCAATACGTGTATGGAAGATACTTTCGTATTTGTCTTTCATATGTAGGTGGCAATTACTGAGTCTCACTACGAGCCACACTTATATAATGTATATATTATCACTGATGAGCAATAAAAGGTAATTAGGGATGTATTATCTTAGGAATTGTAAATATATTTCTCCATTTTATGTTTTAGTCACTATTAATATATTATAATATATATATATTATATTATTATATATATATATACTATATATATATAACTCTCAAAATAATATATATATATAAATCCTAAATATTAAAACTGTGGAAAGATTAGTTTTTTATAATACTACGAATATATCATTATTATCGACAGAAACTTGTTAAGAAGCTCGGATTATTCGATGTCAAATTCGCCACATCTATATATTATCAATATACAAATAAATTTATAACTGTTAATTTAGCTTGAGATTTGTCTTTAAATTATATTTGACTGATTTAAAGTAAATATTCTTTAACATTCGATTCCAAATATATTAATCCAGTACTAATTTAACTTTACTAGAAAATAAATTATATTTTCAAATCTTCAAATCAATTAGATTTGTAAAATTACCATAAGATGACGAAATTTTGAATAATACTACAGACTTCTCATAGTTTAAATATTATTGATTGATTTATTTATTTATATGATAAAGATAAATTAAGATAATATTAAAATTCTTTGATCGTTTCAATACCCGATAAAAATTTAGTACGATTTTAGGTCTGAAGAACTGGTTGATAATTTTGTGTGTTATCAGATCTTGGATAATGGATGGAATATCCAATTTTGATGTTGCTGATAGAGAAGTAGATTTATTTTAAACGCGATGCCGATATACGTTTAAGTTTTTTTCTTATAAATTCAGTTCAGATATCACCAATAGAAGATTGAGAATTATTTGGTCATAAATACTTATTCTATACATTGATTTTCTAGACTCTAAAAAGAAGAAAGCGGAGTCGTTCCGACATACCTCCTATAAAAGTAATATGTGGTTTTGTGAAATATCCCTGGATCGATTTCTATCTGTTAATCTATATATTTTTTTTCTTAAAAATACACTGAAGGATAGATTAACTATGGATAATTCACAGGGGTGGAAATGATCTCATCGTTATGAGATGTTTAGTTAGAGCTTACATGTAAAAAGATCTCATTATGTTGTCTTATAATGTGTCATCTTGTTATGTATATCTGTTTTATATTATTTTATTATATTATAACAATAAGTTGAATTTTTAGATTTATTTTATAAATATTTAACTTTTGTAATTGAATATTTATTTTATTATTATGTAGATTTTATATTTGTATTCGTATTTTATTTAATAAGAATTTAGCAAAATTCTTGCCATTTTGAATACATTAAATATTATATAAAAATAGTAATATATATTTACAGAAGAATGGTAGCTATAAAAATTTGTAATGTCAATCTAACAAAAAGATCTGATTTTAAGATATGATCATTTTAGACGTATGGCTCACTTTGGCATTATACATATATCACTCGTACACATCATGTATGACTTTAACCTACATTGAAAACCTTAATTAATTATGGAACATCTTTGTTAAACTTATTTGTTTCACACAATATACACCACCCAGCAATATTACTATCAAACAATAGACTACTTCACATCAAACATTTTCAAAAATATTAAAGTAATTTTAATAATATAATTAAAATATTGACGCATAGAGTTTCTTTCCAATATAATCTAACTTTGTAATTCATTTCTAAAACTTCCCAAACCATTTCCCTTTAATATAACTTTTATGTTGTATTTATTTTTTTATTTTTTTTTTATTTGTTAAATTTTTATTAAGTTACAAAGTAAATTTTGTAAGCAATTAAGTTCTAAACACGTTATAAAAAAGTTTTAATTAAAATTTTCTAAGTAAAAAATAAAGAAAAATTAACAATTAATTCGCTACCTTTAATCAAAATAGAACAGCTAGTTTAAAAGTCTCTTTATGCTCTCCTTTTATTCTGAGGGAGAAGAATAAATAATATTAGCAACAAAATGATAAGTAAACCACTTTGTAAAAGGAATAGTTTAAATATATAATCTGGACAATTTAAATAGTAATAATTAATATTAATATTTATAATAATGTGAATACTTCAAGAAATACATCTTATAGATAGTAAGATACATAAATCAAATTTTAATAAACAATAAAATAATACAATTATTTTAAGAGTATCAAAATAATAAACTAAAACTTTGAATACTTACTTACATCATAAAATAATAATTTTAATCATATATTTACAATTTAATTAAATAATAAATATATAATAATATAATAATTAATACAACCTAATTATTGTCAATTAATAAATTATTCGAATAGTATAATACTATAACCTTGGCACATAATAATTTTAAATATTTATATTGTAGCGAAAAAAATAAAAATAAATAATACGATTAATTAATAATTCAATAATAAAATATAAATAATATTTTAAATCAATAAATTAAATTAATCTATTAGAATAATAATATCTAATAATAATAATAATAATAATAATAAATAATATAAATAATAATAATAATAATATAATAATAATAATAATAATACTGTTGATTAATTTATTTAAAATAGTAATCATTAATAATAATAATAATAATAATAATAATAGTAATAATAATAATAATAATAATAATAATAATAATAATAATAATAATAATAATAATAGCTAATCAGAATTAAAAATTAAATATAAATAAAAAAATGGAATAAAATAAATCAACATCATAATATAACATAAATAAAGATAAATATAACTGAAAAAAAATAATAATAAATAAAAAATATAATTATATAATAAATTAGAATAATATATATTCTTAGGTAAATAATTAACATTGGGAAATAAATAATTTAATAACATCTTCAAGAGGGATCGGGATTTAGATTATTCATTTTTAATAATAGTAGTGTAATTGAAAATAATAACACGAATATTATTTATAAAAATATATTATAAATGATAATAAATAAAAAACAATTAATAATAATATTATATAATAATAATAATACATAATTTATATTCTATATATAAATAAATTAATTAATTAGTTTTAGGTCAATAATAACTCATATAAAATTTAATAACAAATAATAATAATAATAAGAATAAAGGATCTTGAATTTATATAATTTTTTATTACTATTTCATCAATATATAAATATTATTTAAGGGACATAAATATAATATATCAATAATAAATCTAATAAATTATTAATATATTAAAATAAAAATTTAGTAATAAAAAGTACTAAACTTATATGACGAGTATTAAGAATAAGTTTCTTTAATAGATCACCGTCAAATAACTGAAGAGCTTCACAACTGTTGAGAGTCGGGGAAATTGTAATAAAGAGAGCTTTCGATGAATTAGTAAATAAGGATGTTTTTTAAATTTGTATTTTTATATGGTTAAAGGCGATTTGTTTTGTCATACCTTATTAAGAATACAATCTATTCTTGGTTATTGAAAATTTAGTTTTTCTCCAAGCTTACAAGCTATCCGGTGCAATTGGATAGAGGATAGAGAAATAAGCAGCATGAATATGCATACGATGATATTTGGTACTAAAAATATTTAGACATTGTTTACAGTTACTTATTTTCCACCGGTATCTAAAGAGAGTATGTAAAGAAAGTCATGGTTTTCTCCTGAAATTTGTAGATGGATATAGTTAGGATCTTCAAAGATAAAGTAGTTTAGATGGAACTGCGTCCGGCTATATGCTGCTTAAAAGGGATGGCCCCTAGCCAGTCTTCATCGGAGATCGAGTAAGGAGTGGAACGAATTTATACTTAGTTCGGGAGGAGTATATACATGTATGATTGATATGGAAGAATCAATAGGATGTCTTAATAGTGTAGAGAAATAAGAATGAAATTTAGCAAGATAAAATGTGCGTGAGATTGAGTGGGCGAGGTAATTGTGAAAAGCAGCGTTAGGTAAACGGTTTGGCCAAAAGAACTTTGCAAGTGAGATAATATTCTTGCAATTGAGTAATTCGTAGAAGAGTATGATTCGCAAATTTGAAGTGAAATTCTAATGACGGAGTTATGAGAGCGATTCGCATTGTATCAAACTAAATTGTAGAAATTCTTTTACGTAGGGTAATAAGCGCTCGCTGTAGAGAAGAAGGAAATAAAAAAGCATATTGAATGCTTTTTCATGTGGAAGGAAATCATACTTCAATGAAGAGAATGCAGGATAATGAAAATTTAAAACAAATATACTACACTTAGCATGCTTCTAAATGTGGTGAAAAAGGCTATTTTTTCGCAAGGGAGTGTAGACTTAGAAATTCGAGAAGCGAATTGGAGGGGGCTTGTACGTCGTTAGTGTCGGAAAATCATGACTTTTGAGCTTACATTCCTGCTCAACGCATTTCACTTTGAATGAAATATTAACACTTAGAATGGCAACCGGGTGTTAGGTGGCGTAGACTCTGGCTGTCCCAAAGGTCAATAGTTATTAGTAAGCGATTAGTCTGACAATATAAAATAAATTGATTATAATAATAAAAATTCCATACGATAATAATAATAATAATAATTAAATTAATAATAATAATAATAATTCATTTAAGTAAAAAATAATAAATAATAAAAATATAATAACATAAATCACCCACACAGTTTCTTTTTTAAGGAATAATACAATAACTATTTATACATAATAATAATAATAATAATAATATAAAGTAATTATTTATAATAACCATAAATAATTGAAATTTAGGGAGTGATAATACACTCACACTGGATAACAGAGCAATAATATAATAATAATACTAATAAGCATAATAATATAATAATAATAATAATGAATAATCAGTAATAATCATAATAAATATAATAAATAATTAGTTTAAATAATAAATAAAACATAAAACAATAATATAAACTATAATAATAATAATAATATAATAATAATCAAATAATAATAATAATAATAAATCAAAGTAATAAATTCAATAGTAAATAATAAACAAATAATATTCCTAATATATAATAATAAATATATAAATGAACTGAAATAATAAATGAAATAATATATCAACAATAACATATAAGTGACAAAATAAGTTTCTTTATGGGATTAATGAAATAATAATAATAATAATATAAAATATACTAATAATCAATAATACAATAACAAACACACTCACAAATTAAGTAATCAATCATTTTAATTGTGTGAATGTTGAACTATTTTTTTAATTATATCTCCAAAATGATGATAATAATAATTAGTATATAGGAAATAATAAAATTAATTAATCTATAATATTGAAACTATGGTGTGATAATAATTATCAAGAATATCTTATAATAATAATTAACTAATATAATACATATAATCAACACATAATATAATAAGTGAACATTTAATAATAAAAGAGGTGAGATAGTGGAGTGAGCGAGTGTGTAGGGCGAGAGTTATTGATCTGCAATAAACGAGTGTCCTGGTGAAGTTTTCACTGAGGTATTTTCCTTTTTTATCTCTATGTACTGTGTGTGGTATAGGAAGAAGGCTAAAGAGATGCCTATCTCGTTATATATTCTGCGAGTGTCTTCATTGGAGATGCTGAATACCTCTACATAAATTTTTGGTGTGTTTTGTAAAAGATGAACATTACAAATAATTTATTTAATTTCTGTGAAATGATGTTTTTCTTAAAAGTTGAGCGAGATTATTATACATTTTCAATTAAATTTTGTATATTATATCATAAAGTATTATTATATGTCTATTATTGAAAAATTATCATAGAAATATAAATTCTTTTAACTAATAATAAGATTATAGTTAAATATTTACAATATCTCGAACACTTTTTTAAGCTTAACACAAATAGATATAGCAATCTTTTATAATTTTTAACAATTCTCAAAAAGTCATTAATTAAGCTAAATTTTGGGCATTAATTCATTATCTCTTTAGTAAAGTATCCCATTAATATTTCATTACAAAAAGTTTATATCAAACTAGTTTTTTCCATTTTTTTTTTAATTTAATTAAAATACCTTTTTATATAATAAATATTATTTACTATAACATTTATATTTCATTCGCATCAAGCATGCACTCTATTCTTTGACATGTTTTTTTCCAAAATTTAATTTTTCAGTTGTGCAAAGTGAATTACCTCTGCTTTGTACAGCATATTTAATTGTGCTCATTTGCTTTTTAATAATTTTTATATTTAATAATAAAAATTTAACTTATAAATGTTTGGATTATATTGTTCTCAGTTTAATATAACTGTAGATATAGATTGATTTATGCTTAATATTATACGCATTCATTGAATATTATGAGTATATAAGAGAATACAATAATCATCAATATAATATTGAGAATGTTTAAACAGTATCGTAATATATAATTGAATTGAACATGGTTCACAGGCCAACAGTGTTGACCAATGAACATTGATCTAATGTATATATATATTATATATATTAATTTATCCTATTAATATATTTGAAACATAATATAGTATATATTATATATATATATATTATTAATATATTATATTAATTAATAAATACTATTTATAGTTATTATATTAATATTAATATAATTATATTATTTATTAAATATAGTTAATCTATTATATATATATATATATTATAATATGGGTTATTATAATAATATAAATATATCTATTTGATAAATTTATTTTAAAATGAATATTCTTTATAAAATTAAATTTTCATTGAATAAATATTTATTGAGTGGTAAATTGTAAGATGGTTTATAAATAATTTTTTATCTAAATAATATGTATATTTTTGGAGGATTATAATTATTTTATTATAAATAAATTTATATTTATTATTATCAATAAATAATCTATCATTTAATCCTATATTAGGGTTCAGTAATAATCCTAATTCCGTATATTTATATATAGGAATATTAAGTATTACTAGGCGCATGAATTGCTAAGTTTGGTGGCTTTCTCTTTAAGGCAAGCACCCTATATAAGAGGATGGTAGTAATTTAAATGGTTGTTTTAAATGATGAATTTAATTACATAATAAGAATTCAAAGTATAAAAGTAATTAAAGTCCCTTCTGTTGAGATACACTCTCTTCGTAGGCGAATTGGCAAGTCGCAGCCTTTTTCCAGTGCGTTTTTCAAACTTGCCACCCCCATCTTGACTCTTTCGTTTAAGAAGTCGAAAATTTGTGATCGATTAATTCAAGATTCACGCAGCCTCTCTTTCCTTTGAATTTATCTTGCTTGCCGGCGAGATTTCTGGACGAGAGTAATCTTGAGTGAATTTGTATCTTTAGTCTCTCTGCCGATTCTTCTTAATGTTTAATTTAATCTGACTCTATTATCATAGACTGAAGGATTGTAATACATACATTTAACAGGACGCTGGTTTAATTATTAGTCACTTTTCAAATATCGCACTTATGCTAAAATGTTGACTCGCGAGCAAATCTTCATTAGCATAACAGTACGAACATCAAATTAAAAACTTTTTTACAAGTTATAATGGAGTATACATTACTTCCTGCGCTAAACACGGAGTGGAAAGTATGTTATAATACATTATACAAGATATAAAAATTAACCTTCATCCAAATGTAAACATATTTGTGGGCATTTGACATGTGCAACAAACATATAAAACATGATTCAAATTAGGTGAATAAATAGTAAGAATAGAAATTGATTAAAATACTTTAAATGAAAAGTTAACTTGAAAAAATGTCCTTAGACATAACCAGACATACAAACATTTGAAGGCAAAAATAGTATACCTTGAAATGTAACATATTCAATACAGTGAGCATATATGGTTCCTCGAGCAGATCTAAACATACAATAAAAATTATTGTGAATACATAATTTAAATAAACGGGATGTTCATATTTACAGAAAAACTCACACACAGCGCTTTGCCGCCCGCAATTTAAAAACCCCCCACAAAAGCATATTTGGTTATATCCGTTATATATAAAAACACAATAACATTTAAATGTATATAAAGTACAAAAATTTATACACAATAATTCATAGATTTAATAAACAATTTTGAGAGCTTATACCACTCAAGTTAAAATAGGCCACTATCGAACGAACCGTTTGAATGCCAAAGAAGGTCCAATATAAGATGTTTTTAATGTATCCATGATTTGATCATGCGCACGTAAAATGGTTTTTCAAAGCTGTAAAGTTACGAGAAGAAACAGCTGTGCTTGACATATGTAGAGACGACGTTGCTTGAAATTTAGGTACTTGCTATGTCTAGCGATGACTCCTCGAACTGTGATAGTTGGGAAAAGCTGCATTTATCCAATCCAAAATTTATTAAAAATTGAACAATATTAAGTTCGTTTTGATAATTTTCATTTGCTTGAGTCATTCTTCTCGTCCGTGTTTTCTGATTGGGATTTTTTTGTATTATTGTAGTTTTTTCTTTTTCTTCATCTTTCTTTGTTTTTTTAGAAGGCGCTGAGTGAAGTTATATGGGTGTCTTCTTCTCCGGTTTCACCAATTATATAGGGTCGGACTCGCTAAGTTGGTGGCTTCTTTTAAGGCAAGCACCCTATATAAGAGGATGGTAGTAATTTTAAATAAATATCATTTTTTAAAATGATGAATTTATTTAACATAAGTAAAAGATATTCAAAGTAAAGAAGTAATAAAAGCTCCCTTTGTTGAGATCTCTCTCTTCGTAGGCGAATTTGCAAGTCGCAGCCTTTTTCCAGTGCGTTTTTCAAAAACTTGCCTGCTGAACTCTTTCGTTTAAAAGGCGAAAATTTGTGAAATCGAAATTCAAGTCGAAAAGCCTTTTCCCCTTGAAATTTATCTTTCTTGCGGAGGATTTCTGGAGAGAGTATCTTGAGTGAATTTATTTCTTCCGATTCTTCTTATTGTTAATTTAATCTGACTCTGTATCTGACTGAAGAGTATATCAACAGGACGGGTTTATATATCATTTCATTTCGACTTATGCTAAATTTTGCTCGCCCAAATTTAAGCATAAGTACGAAACATAAATTAAAAAATTTTTTACAAAGCTATAATGGAGTACTACATATATATAGTACTATATATATATTATATATATATTATACTATATATATATATATATTATATATATAATATATATATATATTACTAACTATATATATATATAAGTACTATATATATATTATATTATTATATATATACTATATATATATATATATATATATATATTATATATATATATATATGATATATATATAAATATATATATATATATATATATATAATATGTATAATAATAATAATGTATAAGTATATATGATATATATATATATATATATATATATATATATATATCTAAATATACTAATATATATATATAATATTATATATATAAATTAAGTATAATTAGTTATATAATATACTCTGTATATATATACTACTACGTATTTATTGATATATTTATTATATATATTACTATGTATATAGTATACAAGTATACTATATATATACTACAATTTTCAACATTTTATCACGGGTTAGCTTTAACCATATTATTTATTACTATTACTTTATTTTATTATTACACTGGGAAATATTATATATTAGAAAAAAAAGAATGCTTAATAATAGTAATATGTTATATTATTTAAGGTACGGGATAGTAATATATTACTATTTATATCAATACTAATATATATATATAATATAATATATAATATTATATATATATATATATATATAATATATATATATATATATTAATTATATATATATATATATATATATATTATATATATATATATATAGTATAATATACTAATATATAAATATATATATAGTTATATATAAATATATAATATATATATACTCATTTACTAGTCATTATAATTATAGTTAGCGTATATATATATACTCAATATCTATTATACTAATATATACTTAATATATTAATATATCTACTACTATATAATATACTATAGTATATGCTGACCTATATATATATATATATAGTATATGCAGTACGCGTTCCTAAGGTTTGTTAATAGGTTATTATATATTAATATGTTTATACATATATATATTATATATTTAGTTATGTATTATATAGGTTATTATATATATTTAATAATTAAATCTATTGATTTGATTATGTCTTTAATAAACCTTCAAAAAGAGATATAGTCGCTTAAATCCTATTAAAGCGATACACATAAAATGTAATATGCAATTAGTATTCTTAATGACATTTTTTACTATCGCGACGTAAACAAGAATAGTCCTTCATTGCAATGATAATTAAAATACTAATTGCAATTATTTATTACTTATTTTTTGTGTTTTTATATTAGTGTGAGGTTATTTTTATATTTATATTTTTTATTTATTATATATTTTTTATTATATTTTGGTTTAAAACATTAGTTCTAATAACTATATATATATATTATATTATATATATTATATGATATATATAGTTAATATATATATATATTATATATACATATAATATATATTTAGGCATTATTATAATAAATTATATAATTATTTACTCTATACATTCATGTTATAATTTTACATTATAATATTTATATATATGTCTAAATTTATATACTTATATATATAAATAGTATATATAATCAAATAAATATTATTAATGATTCAATATGTAATATTATATAATATGATATAATGTGATACTAATCAAAATAATTTAAGATTAAATAATATAAGTAATAAATAGTATATTAATAGGTATACAATATTAAATATAAAATATAATATAGTATAACATATATATATTATATATTATCTCACGTTAACATAAATATAAAATATAAATATATAACATATAATAAAAATAAATATATAATTTTAAAATAATATATTTAAATTATTAATATTTATATATTTATTATCCCTTTTATGCGCAAATATACGTTGAATATATAATATATACTAAATATATAAATATATATATAGTATAATAAGAAGAAATTTAGAGTTGTAATTTTATATTATGCAATATAATAATATATTATTATATAATATATATATATATCATTATATATATATATATATATATAGTTATATATATATTATAATATATATATATATATAATTATATAAAGAGTATATAATTAATTATACTATATTTATATATATAAACATATATATTATATATATATATAATAATATATATATATATATGTATATAATATATATATATATATATATATATATATATATATATATATATATATATATATAATATATATATTTTAATTTTATATTATATGGATAATTAATATTATAGTAAAAATATATATATTATTAAAATATTATAATATATATATTATAATATATATATATATACTTATATAATTATATATATATATATCATATTGATATATATATAATTAAATAATATTATATATTAATTATATTATATATAATATTATAAGTATAATATATATATCTATCTATTATTATATAATATTATATATTATATATATTATAATATATAAATATAACTAGATTGAATAATATTAGAATTAGCTTTAAACTATAACTATAGTGAATAAATAAATAAATTAATCAATATATTATGATTAATTTGTAATTTTATTTGTTAAATATATAATATATATATAAAATTATTTATATGATTATGTACATATTATTATTTATTTAGGTAATAAATTTTAAAATTTAATGTTCGTACTTATGCTAAGAATTTGCGCGCCGAGCCAACACTATGGTATAGCTTAAAGTCCGAAATGAAAAATGATAATATAAACCCCGTCCTGTTGATAACTCTTCAGGGTCAGTTTATACAGAGATCACGATTTAATTATTAAGGCACGAATGAGAAAGAATCAGAAAGAGAATAAGATTACACGTACGAAGAGTACTACTCTATCACAGAGATATACTCCCCGGCAAGAAGGATAAATGTAGTACAAGGAAGAAGGACTGGCGAGCTGTGAAAGTTTACGAATCACAGAAATTATTCGCTTTAAAACGAAGAGTCAGAGGCAAGTTTGAAAAACGCATGGGAAAAGAGAAGGCTAGGACTTGCAATTTCGCCTGGGACGAAGACGAGAGTATCATCAACAGAGGAAGGACGATTGTATATTACTATCTTTACTTTGAATATCTTTACTTTAATAGTTAAAGAATAAATTCATTCATTTTAACAAATGGAAGTATTTAGAATTATCTACCATCTGCTTATATAGGGTGCTTGCCTCTTAAGAAGCACCAACTTCGCGAGTAACGACCCTATATAATTGGTGAGCCCTGCGGGAAGAACACCCATAACTTCACTCAGCGCCCTTCTAAAAAAAGCAAAAGGAAAAATGAAGAAAAAGGAGGAAAACTACAATAATACAAGAAAATCCATCAGAAACACTCGGCAGAAAATGACTGCAGCCAATGAAAAGCATTATCAAAAACAAGAACTGGTCATTATCATTTATTAAAATAAATTGATTGCGGCATTATGTATTCAGCTTGTTCAAACAGGGGTATTCAACGGAGTTCGAGAAGGTTCAATCCGCATAGGAGGATATCGTTGGACTTCCTCTTAATTTCGAAGTCGCTCACTTCGTTCTTACATATGTCTTAAGGCAATGTTTTCTCGTTAACTATTCAAGCAGCTTTGAAAACTCATTGTGGACGTGCCGCTTGAATCAAATACATGGGATACAATTAAGAACATCTTATATTGGACTTTCTTTATGGATTCAACGGTTCGTATCGAGGATGTGGGCAGGAGGTACGCTCTTTAGGCATGTGTTGGGTTATAATTCAAGGTTGTTTCATATCATAATTATGTATAAGAACATTTTTGTACTTTTATACCATTTATGTTCAGTATGTTTGTTTATATCTACGGATGAAGTAACCAAATATGCTTGTGTTTTAAATGCACCTTTTATTTCTGTATATTTTACATTTGTATTTTTAATGTATTCAAATATTTTTTATGTAATCTTTAGATCTATCAAATGTAACCTATATCTTGTATTGAATATTTACATTTTCAAGTATACTGTTTTTGCCTTCAAATGTTGTATGTCTGCTTATGTCTAAGGAACATAATTAGATATGCTTTCATTTGAAAGTATTTTATGTATGTATTTTACTTATTCCTTTTACCTCATTGACATGTTTTATATGTTTGTGCACATTGTCAAATGCCCACAAATATGTATACATTTGAATGAAGGTTAATTTTTATATCTTGTATAATTATTATAACATACTTTCTCACTCCGTGTTTAGCGCAGGAAGTAATGTAGTACTCCATTATAACTTTGTAAAAATTTTAATTTATGTTCGTACTTATGCTAAGATTTGCGCGAGCAAAATTTTAGCATAAGTCGAAATGAAATGATATATAAACCCGTCCTGTTGATATACTCTTCAGTCAGATACAGAGTCAGATTAAATTAACAATAAGAAGAATCGAAAGAAATACATTCACTCAAGATACTCTCTCCAGAAATCCTCCCGGCAAGAAAGATAAATTTCAAGGAAAAGGCTGCGACTTGAATTTCGATCACAAATTTTCGCTTTTAAACGAAGAAGTCAGAGCAAGTTTTGAAAAACGCACTGGAAAAGGCTGCGACTTGCAATTCGCCTACGAAGAGAGTGTATCTCAACAGAAGGGACTTTTATTACTTCTTTACTTTGAATATCTTTACTTATGTTAATTAAATTCATCATTTTCACAATGATCTTTAAAATTACTACCATCGCTCTATATAGGCGGTGCTTGCTCTTAAAGAAGCACCAACTTAGCTCCAGCCCCTATATATATATATATAATATATAATTATATAATAATATTATATAATATATATTATATATATATAATATTATATATATATATATATATATATATATATTATATATTATATATATATATATTATATATATATATATAAATTATATATATATATATATTATATATATATATATATATATATATATATTAATCTATATATTATATATATATATTATATAGTATTATATATATAATATAATTAATATTATATATATATTATATATATATATATATATATATATAATATATTACATAGATAATTCATTGGCAACAACCTGTTTGCCGGTGCCAATGCTCATTCAATATATATTCTGATGTATTAAACATTCTCATATTATGTGTTGTACTTCCTCTATACTCATAACATATCATGAATGACGTATATATTAAAGAAAACATCTTTCTTACGTCGAACAAATCAACGTTTAGTTTTTTATTATTAAATAAAAATTATTAAAAAGCAATGAGCAACAATAAAATGCTGACACAACAACAACAAACATGAAAAATAAAATATCAAAAAACTTTTTAATTAATTTTTTATGAATTCTTCATGCGAATGAAATATATATTTTATAGTAAAATATTTTTATTATATAAAAAGAGTATTTATACATTAAAAAAATGAAAAAAACTGTTTGAATAACTTTTGTAATTAATAAATGGATAGTGTTCAATACTTGATGTTGTTAAAGACGACGACCGTGATTGGCTGGTTAAGTTTTGTACAATGTTAAGTAAAAATGTTTGAGGTTTCTTCCTTTACAGAAAAATTCATCTGTAGTGACGAATTAATTTTTGAGTTGAATTGTTATGTTAGTCGGCACAACATCGTATATTAAAAATGCATAACCATTAATGGAACTTTCCGATCAATTATGCATTACTAAGTTTAATTGAAGAAAGTCAATCAGTAAAAGCCATAAATGTCGATATAGTTCATCGAATTAAAAATTTAACAGAAAAGTATTATATTAGAAAAGATTTACTGAACAACGAGAAGAGTAAAATGCTTGAGAGTCTTGAATTCATTAACGATGAATTAGAGAGCCTTGAATTACTCGAGCTCTGTAACTTAGATGAAGATTCAGAAAAAGAAACGAGAAAACAATTACTTAAAAGGGAAAAAGATGATCGAGAATTTTCGCTTAGTAATGTTTCACATTTCGAAGTATATTGAAGTAGATAAGTTATTATTATTATGTAAAGAAGTTATATAGTATAGTGTAATAGGATGAGAATGATGAGATGATGAGATGTATAGAGATGTATATTATTATTATATTAGTTAGTTGCTAACTGCAAAATATGTGATTGATGATTGCAACAATCATCGATATATATAATAGTATATCATATTTAAATATAATTATGC
>JABUQX010054833.1:22500-35372 GCA_015478945.1 Trachelipus rathkii
CTCTGCCTGCGAGTGGATGTAGAGTGTGTGAGTGAGGGGTGAGAACAAAGAGAGTGAAGAGTGCGGGGGGCAGAGGAAGTAACGGAGAGTGCCCGAGAGAGGATGAGGAGGAGAGAAACGTGGTTATTAGAAGAGAAGAGAGAGAAAGAGGGGAGAAAGGTTGCCGCGATTACCCTGAGAGGAAGAGATTAGAGTGGGTGCGCGCGCGATATGCGGAGTGAAGAGGTGAAGCAGATGAGCAGGCAAGCTCTGTGTGTGGAATACAAGTGAGATGACTGCTGTGTGACAAGTGTGTATAGAATGTGTGTGAAGTGCGTGAAGGTGTAGAGTTGTTTCTCCAAAACCTTTCAGAAAAAAATCTTTCTCAAACAAAATATCCCCCCCGCGGGCCTCACTTAAAGTCTGATGTCACATTACAGGCAATTTTATATTTAAATCTGGGTTTCCCTTTATTTGGAGGGGTCCATGTCATCACCAAAATCCCAAGCGACCATCCACCAGGCGGAGCCACGGATCTCTCAGGGAGGAAATCCGACTTAGAGAGTTCGGATTAGGAAATGAGTACGGGGATCTTAGAAGGCTGCTTGACTGTTTCAGCCTCATCTTGGCCATCTTCAACTGAATGGTCAGGGGTGGACGTAATAATTGTAAGTGAATAACTGAATACCGTATCTTAAATTTTTGCAACTGTAGGATTTAAGAATGATCCACATAAGATATATCTACAATAAATAATAATAATATCATAGGAATAGTGTGAGATTTATGATCAATCTTTTCTTCCTCCTAATTTTTAATGTATGTTAGAATACTGTAATATTTTCAAGGGTGTCGGGAAGTATTATGAGTGATTTGGTAAGCGTGATTATATAACATTGTTCGTGATTATTGATTGTGTGTTAAAGATATATAGTTTGGAAACTTATTATTCTGTTTTTATTGAGAGTCATTCATGATTGTTGAGTTTTGTGTAGGTAATAGGAGAGATTAAATGGCATGATGTTTCTAAAGATTATGTTCGTCATTGGTAGTATAGGGTCACTCAGAATGAGGAGGGATTTTAAACGACTTGTAAATGTTGATCTTGTATGAAAGTCTTTGTGGCATGGGTGAGGAGATCGGGTCGAGAGCCTCTTGAAATAGAATGTGTTCTATCATGTCTAAATGATCACTGAATTGCGGGAAATAATTTTTATGTACTGTAGATGCTGAAATTGGGTGGTTTTCAGACAGCCCTTGATTATTCAATATGCAGTAGTTTTGTATTTGTTTTTGGATCAGGTTTGAGGGTACCAGACTGTGTTGATCCATAGTTGATTGTAATTCTTGAGAATTGTTTGAATGTAGGTTGTCAGTGTGGTTGTTCACTTGCTGAAGTTGTGTTGATATAGAGTTCGTATAACATTAATTTCTGTTTGCTTGCTATATGATGTTTTGAATGTGAGGTGCAAAGATGAAGTGGGTGTCAAAGGTTATACGAGATTTGTTGGGTGTTTGTTAGCGAGGATGATTGAAGTTATTTTAGATGACTTGCTGGAACTCTAATTGATGAAATTCGGGCTCTGTCTGTGAATAGATTGACTCAACGGACCTAGATATTTCTCGGCAGAGGCTGATATTCTGTTGGAAGATAACAAAGCTTCTAGATGATTTAGGTTAAGTCTGCATACCGCAATTGTAGGCGATGGTCGTACTGATGGGCTGGATATTATATGTTTGCCAATGCTACATAGGGTTATAAGTTGTGAATTGGGAAATTGGGGGTGGATGTCAGCTATATGTTCATGTCTATAAAAAAGAGGTTAAAGAGAAATGGAGACAAAATGGCTCCCTAAGGGACTCCGTTTCTTAATTTTTATGGACAAGGTAATTTTGATAGTTTTCTTGTATAACCTGCTCTAGTGGGACGCAGTACTATGAAATTTAAACATAGCCACTTTTTAAGATAAGAAATTAGTATATAGGAGGCGCAGTTTAGATTTCTTTTTTGAATATATGAATTATAGATGACGTTGGTACTGGTAGTTTTGTGATGGTCAATATTAATATATGTGTGTGAAGACCTTATCTAATGCTTCTAAAAAGACGTAGGTGATTATGTCTCGTAGGATGGATAAATATGAATTTTAATACTTGTTTTTATAATGTTTTTATTTCAGGCATTTTTTAGTAGAAAATGTGATAGTGAGAAGTATAAATATTTTTGAACACTCCATGTTTATTTCATTTGAGTGTGTGTGTGTCAAGTGAAAGTAAATATGTATAAATAAAAAGTATGTGAGAGGCATATTGTGCAAAGTTTTCACTTTTTGGTAGATATATAATATATTACTCCAGCCTTATGTAAAGAAGTATAGTCGATTTTTGATTTATAGTAAAGTAGCGTGTCGTTTCTAGTATACGGTGAAATTTTTGCCCAATCTAGCCTGGTTTGTGAGATTTTTTATAGTTGAAATTATTTTGGTTTGAGGTATTTGTGTTGTGTAGAAATATGTGATTTGATTTTTGAGATCAGATCGTGGGGATGGATGGAATCTATTTTTGTTGGTTCCAGGTTATGTTGTGAGAATGAGGAGCTCTAGGAGAAAGTGAATGTTTTGGGATGTTTGGTGTTGTGGCTTTTGCTTTAGACATGTGGTTGAAATCGAGATCGGAAGTTGTTTATTAATTATAATAGATGATATTTATAATATCCTAGGTTCATGCCGGCATGTAAATTCCTCTGGGGTAAAAAGCTATTATAATAATTGTTTAATATAATAACAACTAATATAATATATTAAACTTTGTTTATATTTTTGGTATGCTTCTTACTCCTATCGTTACAGTCTTTCTCATATCACTCTATTATTCATTAATGCAAAAATAAAGTCGCAATCACAGTCATAAATTCACATAACTACAAACACAAACATTAAAAAAAAAACAAATAGATGACTACATAATCATATATCTAAATATATCAATACATAACACAATATATACCTAAATAATATATCCCTTATATATATTATATATTATACGATATTTATATACTATATCGAGAATCAATGCTTCATCGTCAATAACCACAAAAAACGATTCAAAAAAAGAAAAAAAAATGCCTTCAAGCGGAGCTTTTATTCACCTTGATTAACAATTTTTTCACTGAACTCGGGTTAGGAACCCTTTGACAGCTAACCATTTTTTTTATCTTTTTTTACAGTTGTCACCACACTCACGGGCAGAACCCTATTCAAGGAGAGGTGTTGCACGCCTCAAAAGTCAACGCTAACGCAAATTACGCAGGATGAGCAAAGACACAGGCTTTGAAGTGGGGAGATTAATTCAGCAGAAAACACAGAGGATGGAAGAGAATTTCACTATGAACAGAGAATAGATGAAAATCCTGGTGGTCAGTAAGTAAGGTTTGCATCGCAGCGAACCTTAGCCTTGAGTTAACCATATCAACACAAAAACAAGATGTGCCAGCAAACGCACCCCTCTACGTCGCTTCTACCTGTGCGGTCCTACTCGTCGTTAATGGCCGCGTGTTACGCGAGTGATAAGTCCCTCGAGCACTGCCGCTTGGTACCTATAGAAAACGTGACTCGATCTTTAAAGCTCCTCCCATTCCGTCGCTCGCAAGTAGCCTATACTGTGCGTCGGTCAAATGAACTGGCAATCGTACTGAACAAGTTTATCAAAAGCCTTTTGCGCCTTTGACTCGACCCTACCAAAAGCCGGGTGAACAGAGCCCTCTCAGATATGAAAAGCAGTACTCCATACAAGTTTCTTTGAAGCCGGTATCAGGTGGCTAACTGAGAAGAGAAAACAAAGTCCCGCCGTCTACAACACAAACTACCCAACAAGTTCTCATCTTGACGCACACACCAATCTCTCTCTCTCACACACTCTTAGCAGACCGTGTTGTATCTAGACAGTGTCTTACTCCTATCAACTCAGGAACCCACACCGTCAGGCACCCGCTCGGATAGACACGGTGTGCTCGTCGTGCTCCTGCCAGGTACACATCGACAGATACGGTCGTCCTCTCATTACATCTTCGCATACGAACTCACAAGTCATACCACTGCATACTTACTCTATCTATCTCAGATCATACTTCTCGTCTCATCTCATCTTCTACTCCATTACTCTATCATCTATACTCTACTCTCTCTCTCTCTCTCTTCTCTCTCTCTCTCTCTTCTTATATTACTCCTATCATCATCTCATTACTTCTACTGTACTCAAATAATTTACATTTAGTATACAAGTGAAGACATATAATTAATATGTCTAATATATAATAATTTACAAAAATATGAACAAAATATAGAGATTTAATATTTTATATTTTCAAGGATCATTATATTCTGAAATACGTGCTTAATATTAATTATTATATAATTAATTATATATATATATCATATAATATTAAATATGAATATTAATATATATATAGATATCATTATTATATAGATATATATAATATAATAATAGTAATTAATATTACTTGTATATATTATATATATATTATATATATTATATATATATTATATAAGTAAAAAAAGTATGCATTACTCGCCCGGACTATACACAGCGTTAATAAATTTTGTATGTTAGATGATTGATCGGACAATGTTATAATAATAAATAAAATCTCCAATATTTTCACTTTTTCAACAACATTATTAGTATATATGCTATTTAGAAATATTGAACGAACTTGGCTAATATTATTATTTCTCTGTACTTCACCGTGTATATCTGTTTTACAGCATATTAAATTTTTTAACATATAATGTTTTTTTATGTGTATTATGTGAGAGAATGACTATTTATATATCTTTTTCTTCTAGTATGATAAAATTATTTTGTTATGTGCTGTCGATCGTCGACAGTATCTCTAATATATACCATTATTTTAATATGTGTTTTGTATAATATAAAATGTATCATAGCGTGTATTTATCTTTAGGAAAAGATTGATATACACCACAGAAATGCGAGTATACTCTCCAAAAAACAAATAGATAATAAAAAAAAAATTACTAAAAGAATTATGGTAGTAATGTATAGTTTCTGTTCGCCTCCTTCCACTCATGAATCCTAATGGCCCTAACCTTAGAAACCTAACCTAACATTTCAAATTCCCCGTTTACGCATAACCCTACAGCAAACAAATAATTTTTCCGCCCATGTGTGTCATCGTAGTGGATCAACATTATACAGATAGAACAAAAGCATATGGAGTGGGTTGTTTTGGAATAATGCGCGAAGCTCAGAGCTCATATTATTGCAACATATAAATCTGTATTATCTACTTTCTATGCAATATATAAAGAGGAGTAATATGAACATTGGAAGTTATAAGTCATCGTCGGCATAAGATTTAAAGATGTGAATCATTTGAAAAAAATTCTGAAAGTTGTCAGAAACATGAGTCAAACAACATGAATGCTCTCGAACAGCAATATTGTAAAAATTCTCGATAGTATAATAGTATATAATGAACTACAGTCACATGAAGACCACTCTCATTTGCGAAAACTCGTTATGTGAGGTGTGCAAGCAGAAGCTTACTAGTATTCGTGTTGTTTGATCTAAGTCGAGTGTTTCTTATGACGCTAAGATATTATGCCGATATTATATGTCCTTTGTTTCAGCAGTGAAAAACTTTGAAGTGTTGCAATAGTTAGGTGTGATTAAGAACCTTCTAGAGAAATTAGTTGTTATCTGATCCATAGAAAATATTTTAAATGCTGCCAGTTTTTTTGACTTAGTATAACTATATCATATTAAACAGACTCGTAGAACTCTCCCAGCCTCACAATTCCAATACTGTTTGTGTAATATATTAAATAAAAAATTAATCTTTAATTATTTTTTATATTGATAAACATAAAAAACATTATTATAATATTGAAATATTAATGCATAGAGCTCTATAAGCGCTTAATGATGTAGAGGAGTCAAAATAATGCGAAGGATAATTTTCTCAGACTTCAGTACTCAGCTATATAGAAAATGTTCCAATCCACGAATAACTTCATTAGTCCTAGCCTCATAATAAATTTAAATATATATCTATAATTGATTTCTAATAAGATTGAATAATTAGTTTCTCTTCTCTAATAATATATTTAATACGATCAAACTGGTAAAAATAGATATTATGGTATTTTCATATCTACGTAATACTAAGTACTAGCTCATATACTATATTATATATATATATATACATGGATGGAAGGATAATTAACAGCCTGTATCAACATAAATATATAACGATATATGTAATACAAAAACACTATAAAATATTTGCAAATTACGGAACATTACTATTATTTTCATTTTTTTAAAATATTTGTTATAAGAGTTGACCAATAATTATATCTGAAAAAAGTAAAGTTTATTGCCTCAAGATTTCACCCTGCTGGGATTCGTCTAACCCTAGCAAGTTGCTAATTTGTAGTCCTCAAGTAGTGTTATTTATGACACGAGCGCTACAGACTAAAGATCAGAAAGCTGAAAGAACAGGAGCCTGTTCTTCCTAGTGGTGGAAATATTCGCGTCTTAGATAGAATGGTCTTAGGTTCTCGACCTAAACGAAGCTGATCCTCTCTATCTGGTGTATGCTGTCTTATTTCAAGTTAACTGGGGTAGTCTGAATGAAATCTATCAATGATTCTCACATAATATACTCTAGTAACGTCCAAGAGTACTTACTCTTTTGGATCTTGTCTGTCGTCACTGAAGTTCAGGGTGAATCATCTCACAGTAAAGGCATATATTATGCCTATGGTATCTAAGGGTATCCGCAATCTCCATCAAACTAGTGTGCTAGAGGCTAAAGAATCACTTACTAAGATGTTGTGATAAAATTTGTTCTGAGAGAGGAAACAAATATATACATATTATTAATAAAAAAAATAAAATAATACGGAACTTATCACATCATTGAACATAATGAAGTGCTCAAACATATTCATCTATCAGACGTCTAAATATAATGTGATTTAAAAAGTTTTTTTATGATCTTTTTTTTTAATATCTTATGAAACGAATATTGATAATATAAGACCTATGATAAAAGCGTATTTAGAATTAATTATGGAGTTTTCAATTAAAATCTCTTAGTATTATTATATAATGATATAACAGTATAATCTTAATCTCTTACATTAGTCAATGAACAATGTAATGATTATTTTCATTTCTTTAGCTTCCTGCTAACGTGCAATAGCATGAGCTACGAAAGAAACGGCCAAAGAAAATTGTTTACAATAATATAATGAGTTTAATATCATAATCTATCAGATTATTTAGATATTATTCACTTCGTATTGACTTCATTAATTGAGCTAATCACTAATCATTTTAATTAAAATTGATACCTTACACTATATGTATAAGAAAAAATTAATTATAATATTCGGAAAAAAAACATATATCAAGCTTAATTTTTTAATATATCTTAGTCTTTAAATTTCTTAGTCTCAGCGTAGACAATGACAAAAAAATATATACCTTAGATATTCAAGTATACGTAACAATATACTTTGTATTTGTACTTCATTTGCAAAATAGTCGAATTTCCAAATAAAATGTGTACAAATAGAAAACTTTATGAAAAATTTTCTTTTTTCTCTAGTCTCACACTTTATATAATAAAAAGCTATTTTTATATCTTACGTATAAGAAACTAAATTATGACTCTATACACATACAGTTGCTTAAGTATGTTGCATATTGCTAATATACGCTTCTAAGATGTAATTATCAAAGATTATCTATCTTAAGACTTTATTAACTTATAATATTTTAATTTAGTAGAATTTTTTTTTACTTTTCTTTTATGAATAAGTGTTTGAAATACTTATTATAGCTATTTTGGAGAGCTCAATAATCAGTTTTAAGAATGATTTATAACTAAAAAGATGCAAATCCTAGCCTCTGCGAGAAGATAACGATAGTGTGTATCGACAGACTTCTATTTGAGAGGTGAATTAAAAGTGACAGTATATATATAAGCACTGACTCATTATAGGGTTCAAGTGTATTCTGTGGTAGTGCTCTCTGAATATATTTTCTTCGAGACGGGGTATAGTATAGGCGTACTATGTTACTGAATTATATTATATTTCTATACTATTATATATAAAATGTTTTAATAAATTCTAATATTTTTTTTGGTAGTAAAATATGGGTAGAGGATATATATATAGTTAGACAGTGGTTAAAATAAATTTTTGTTTTAATTATAATTACATTTTTAATACAGTTATTAAACATTTAGATTTTTAAAACTATATATATATGCGATATTTTTACCTTATTTAAATTTATTATCTAATAAAAAGCAAGTAGACTTTTATTAAATATCAATATCTTTTATAATAAATATAAATAATAATCTTAATAAATAATAAATAATATTAGATTATATATATTGTAGAATTTTAATATAATTATCACTGTATAAAAAAAAAATAATAAAATAAAATAATTTTATAATACTATAAAAATACCTTGCAAATGCCTCCTTTAAATCTTCCATACCATATGTAGTATATAAAAAAATAAATAATAATCAATAGATAATATACTCAGAACGGTTCTTAATTCACAGGCAAAAAAACAAATGCATATCTTTGATTTAGATCAAAGATCGACATCATATAATTAAAACGTTGTTTTTTTTATAAGTACAATTGGATTATATTCACCAGTACCCTAATTTAGCCTATTTTACATCATCCCAGAAATAATTATAATAGTTTATATTATATAATATATATATATATATATAATATATATACATTCTTCTTGCCCAAGTATTCTCTTGCCAGCATTCTAAAAGTTGAAAAAACATCCATACAGAGCTGAACTACAGAGCCGAAGCTACAAAGTTACAGAGTAGAGCCTATACAACGCCCTTATAGTTATTAGAATTGGTTTGTAGTTATGCGTATTGAATTAAGCTAATCGCCATATCCAGCTAGTACCGATCTTATATCACTTTATTATAATTTACTAACAGTACATGTAGCTTCCTTATCATTATAGAGAATTTAGTACAATATATATGTGACAAAAATTACTAACTAATTATAATTATAAATATCAAGTCCACTTATTATAGCTAATACATAATTAATTTTAAACTCTCAAAAAACATATAGATACTAGTGTAGTGACTTTCGACTGAGTCTTGGTTCAATTCTAACATTGATGTTGGAATAGGCGAAGGAGAATAATTAGTAAAGAATATTATAACTTATACTACTCTAAATTCAACCTTATATAAGAAGCGTATTATAGGTCCTAAGCCTCCTCAAGCTTCATAGTAATACTCCCGAAGATATACTATGTAGAATAGATTAGATTTCCTACGGCTGGATCAGAACTATCCTCTACAACTATAGGCTAGTAAATAAACTTATATCTATATATTTACATAACGAAATCCCTCAATTACATTTATTGACGTTATGTACGGATTTTGTTATTTTTTATAACGGGTGTAATTATTACTCTCTCTATTTGTACATGTTATGTGCCTTATTATTCTATATTACTCCACATGCTATTCTCAGATGTCCCACTTGCCAGTCCTATACAAGACCAGCTTCGTCGGCAGATAAGTGGTATCATAAATAAAATCATAATCAGAAATAACCTTCCCAGTACAGTTCTATTTATAAATTAACGCTAGAACATATTAAATTTTATTCTTTAATACCCTATATTGCCGCATTGAATGATATAAGGTATTAATTTTTTATCTTTTTTTTATATTGTTTACTTATATCTAAATTATTTAATTATTATTATGTAGATTTATTTATTAATTTATATATTAGTATTTATATATTATTACTTAATTCAAAATTTTAAAATATTTATAATTTACTCTTAAATATTAATGTATATTGTATCTTTAAGTAAATATATTATTCAATTATTATTATTTATATTCAATTTGAATGAATAAATGTTAAATTATTAAATTATTAATAATTAATAATCTCAATCTTCTTATAAGAGTAATTAATAAACTTCGAATAATTTATATCGTTATTTATGTTCGCCTACCTTGTATAGATAGACCTAAAATAATTCTTATCTATATAAAGATATGCTTCAAAACTCTTTGTGACT
The DNA here is from genome assembly GCA_015478945.1 of Trachelipus rathkii. NCBI lineage: Eukaryota > Metazoa > Arthropoda > Malacostraca > Isopoda > Trachelipodidae > Trachelipus > Trachelipus rathkii. Next base: position 32,650 of record JABUQX010054833.1, read on the forward strand.
GCTAGAATTTACCCCTCTGATACCCTTCAAGTAAAGATATTTAAAAATTTTAAATAATAGTAATATATAACACACAAAAAAATTATATTATATTTATTTTATAGTTAAAATATTAACATTTATGTATCTTTTTAATTATTTATTAGTATTAGTATTGTTTTATCATAAATTATATTTTTTATAGACATATATAATTTTATAGTGTCCTTTTTTATTCACAGTGCTTATATTCATCTATTTAATTTATATCTAAGCAGTACATCTTCGAATTGTATTGGACTTGTATACCAAACGGTGATTGTTTCAGGTTAATTTATGCCATTGATAAACATATTAAATTTAATTTTATATGGACATTAGCACCATTCCCATTACTTGACATATAGTATCTCGCACTCCTATTTGACTATTCTTCTTTTAGTCATAGGAAAGGGGGTCTGTATCACCATCGTCGATAATTGGTGGGGTTGGTGGTTTCGTCTTTGTTTTAAAATAATAAGTGATTTAGTTAGGTTAATGCTGATCTGTATGTGCGCATGTATCGGTGATTCGTCTTCAGACAGTCTCTCATTAAGATTCTACCTATTTAAATCTAGATGTGATTCAGTTTCAGCTATCTGTTGACAAACCTTCAGTCTTTGATGATATTTCCCCATTCTCTTTGTATCTATTCCATGATTCTTGCATGTCTTTTTTATAGATGATCTCTTATTTTAGTAAAGCTTTTTTTATTAATTTCTATTTCCGTGCTGTTTTCTAGATTTCGCACTTCTAGCTTCTCTTCATTCTTCATGTCTACGTCGTCCTTATGACGCAAAGATTTTTCGACATTTGATTCCATTTCATTCAATTTTACATATCTTTGGAATTCGATCTTTTCTAAATTGACCGTAATATCTCCCGTAGTCTTTTTGTACTGAGACCTCAGATATAATGACTGTTCTCTCTATTTTACGTAATTTTAACATACATTGTTTCGTATTTGCCATAATCGAGACGAGGGATATTTTCCGTCATTTATCAGTAGATGATTTGTTTTAATTTCATTCTCCAGATCTCTCCTCCCTCAAAATCAGGGATGGAGTATCCTCAGTGTTGGAGAACCTGCTATACTGTGTCACTTTAGCACTATAACAATCCCTTAACAACTACCAACAGCTCAAACCTCTTCCATCTATAAGTTTTATCCATTTGATATTACACCTCGGCGCTTTTCCATCACCATGAGTAGTGTGACAAATTGATTAAACTTCATGCTTGGATGGCATTCTCTATTGTGTAACGCCGCTTATTCTATAGTGCGACACTCAATATATCTCCTTCCATTGTATGAATCGATAATTCTAGGTTAGTCCTAATAACTGGCTTTGCTGGTCTCATGCGATCTAAACGGAAGAGAAAATTTCAACACCCTCTTCACATCCATACCAATGCACCTTAAAAGAACTCTCGACATCACAAGCGTACTGCAATAAATAAATCGACGTGTCCCTCACTGCAGTTTGCCCTACACAGACGGGGGGGGGGGGGGTCAAATGTTGCGCCCCCGATGGAGCCTTTGGTCCACCCTCTTACGCACGTTTCCTCTCTTTCTACTACCTCTTCAACTCTCGACCTTCCTATCAACCATCTACAACTCACGCCCAACACATTCCCAGCTACTCTACAACACCTCCGCCACCCTTGCCTCCCCCTCTATCGTTCCTCTAACCTGCCTCCTGCCGCCCTATCCAGCATCAACTCCTTTATTCTCATCTCACCAATCCTCCTACTCTCACGCTTTCGCAGTTACAACCTCCTCCTATCGAGCAGCTCTGGTACAATACCCGGTTCGGTTCCGAAACTAGAATGGCCGATATTAAAACGGCCCTTCTCTCCCTTACATTGGCAATAATAACTACTTTTCGCTTCGTGACCACTCCTTCCAACTTTCCTTCTCGCTGGTCTGTACGGTCCCCTTTTTACTTCCTCACGACTTCAGCGCCAGTATTCACTCATGGTCTGTTATTATCACCCATACTTCGGCAGAGATGCAAGAAATGGCATCCTTCGATTCTCTTGACCTCGTTCTCTCTGGGAATTCAGCAGCCAACCTATCCTGCTGTAGGCGACGGGAAGATGCTGGTGCTTTTTCTTCTTCCCTCCCACTACATCAGCCGAATATCATTGCTTCGATAATTCAACCAATCATCTTTTCACGTACTACCACGTAAATTGCCTCTTTATCTCGTTTCTCAGCGCTAGCCTTCGATTTTACCAGCTATACCACTTCTTTCACAAGTAGCGTACGGCCTCCATCTCTTTTACAGGCTCGTCAACTCTTCTCGTTTTAGATTGTATATATTGCTCTAATCTACATGTGCCTAATCTCGTAGTATGGAGAGCGATTTATTGTCGTTGTGATCTGTCTCTACCGCGCCAGTTACCGTTGGTTTTTCCGTCGCTGACCGTGACACACCCATCCTCTGCGCTGACTTTTTTGTCCCATTTCAATCTATGGAGATGACCTCGTAATATGCTCTAGTTGACGTGATTCTTTACTCTCACGGTTCCCTAGGTTCTCCAGAGCTAAGAGGCATTTCCGCTATCGCTCCGCCTTCTTCGGTAGTGTCTCCCTTCCTTTCTATCCTGCAGGAGAACTTTCCTTCTTTATTTCCTTGCTCTTCAGGCACCCCTCTTAAGCATTCTGTCGACATCATATAGAGACCACTGCCCACCCACCT
>JABUQX010054834.1:0-2500 GCA_015478945.1 Trachelipus rathkii
TCATTTCATATTCCAGCCGTCACCCTGTCCCTCGGTATTAGGGTCCAGCAGTGTAATGCGTATACAAAACATTTGCTAATACAGTGGCAGTACCTCCGGATGTCCCCAACCACCTTAATAGGTAGACCAAAATCCTAAAAATTCTCTACCCTTTTTAAACTAGCATGCCGACTGTAGGCTACTTAACTAGGCAACCAGTTTTTTATTCGTTTTTAGACTCAAATATTTAACAAGAGTGTGAATGTTCCCACTATGCTTTCCTAAACCATCAAAAAAACCACATGCAACATTGTAATAATTACCCAATTCATATCCTTTCCTAATGTTTGGTTTTCGTGTCATAGCTGTTTTTTACTTAGTACTTTGTCTCGTGAACGTCTTCCAGATTCCCTTCTTACGAATCTAAAAAAATCCAACGAATGATGCAACCTTTGGTCAATTCATTGTGTAACTTGACAGAGACCTTTACCCATAAGTCAACTAGTGGACTCGGCACATGCCAAAGACTAAATATAGAGAAAATGACCCCGTTATAGCTGCTACTGCTCTATTTGACACTCTATTAACCCCTCTCTGCCGACTACCCGTTCAGCCAATAGGCGAACCCCAAATCGAACCTAAGGTACGAGAGGGATTGTGGTTCTATTAATTGTAATTCCAGGGAAAAAACTCACCAAAGACAGTAACGAAAATCAGTCTGTCGAGAGACTATATAACTTGCTTCTAAGTATATAACCTCAAATCCGCATCCAGAGTGTATGAGCTGGCAATCCTATCAAATGCGCAAAACACACTGCCCACAACAATAGCTTAGAGTGTCTGCAGACAGCACGGCTTACATATAACCTTAAGGTCATGCCCGTCCACTATTGTGCTATCGACCGGCTGTCCTTAATTTATATTACCTCTTATCTAAACGCCATCAACTCACTGCCTCTCTTACCATTTATGAACAAGGACACCTTTCTTGCAGAAAACTCCTGCATATTCATTTTCAGGTATACAGTTTTGTCATTTTACTCTGCAAATTTTGCATTTTCCTGCGAACTTTTTTCTTTGATCAACTAAACAAAGTCTCTTTCTCAGCTGGACCCGAGAATTTCCAGTTCGTTTGGCAACAGTTACATGCAAGCAAGATCCTTTCATGAACATGCAGGCAATGTCCACAATTCATTTCAAGCTGTCCCAGGAAACTGCTTTGCTTTCTCATCCGCTGTAGCACTGAACGACCATGTGACATAATGTAAGGAATCCTGAAAAAAAAAGTGTCAGATCCTTCACTCCATCAAGTGCTCGCATACACAGCGTAGATCTGTATAATGTTTTAACGTTTTTTATGTGGCTGTGGTTGAAATCCCGGCTCGAAATTCTACAGGTCCAGTACAAATACAAAAACTAAAGGAAAAAGAGGTAAGAGGCCTCAACTTAACTGGGGAATGACATCCTTATTGCTGGAATACTTATGTTCCTTTAGGAAAAAGAAAATGCATCTGGCAATCTGGAGGACGGCGTAGGAAGTTTTCAATGGCTGCGGAATTTCCTGCCAGAGGGGGCAAAATAATACAACAAAACTTGCTTGGATTTTCCCGTGTTATCATTGACTAATGCTTAAGTACCTGAAATCGTAAAAAAAAAATAAAATATTATAAATCGCAGTTCAAACTTATTTAGGGAATAAATGAACATTGTTCAATGTTCATTTATTCCCTAAATAAATTGTTCATTGAACAATTCAGAACAAATAGCAACAGAACTATACGAATAGCGATTTTTGGCCCAATTTTTCGATTTTTGAGGTCAAAAATGGGAGCACTTAGGCCTCAGGGAAAAATATTTAACTTTATTTTCTAAACATCATAAATTTTCAAGCTGCAAAACTCTCTTTCAAAAATAAGGGCCAGGCTAAATTATATATATATATATATATATATAATATAATATTATATATATATATTTATTATATATATAATAATATATATATATATTATATATATATTATATATATATATATATATATATATATATAATATATATATATTATATATATATATATATATAATATATATATATATATTATAAAAGAGAAACGATTTTTTTTTTGTCTGGCACCCCGCCCGAAAAAAAAAATTCTGGATACGGCACTATCGCGCCATCTTGTATTTATCATATTATATGGCCAGCATCCCGAAAAAAAGTTCAGGCATGTAACTAGGAAAACTATAACATCTACAGAAAATAAAATCAACATTTTTGATCAGGAAGTTTATTTCCCCAGTATTGGGTAAGTTTATTTCTAATATTTATTAATAACTCCATATTAATATTTGTAAAAATCTTCAGTGCAGGCTCTGATTGACCTTTGAAAGACCTTGAAAGCTGCAGTCTCGAGAGAAAAAGTTGCCAAATACCGCTTTATAATATAATTGGAGAAAATATTATTTTTTCTTTTTATATCCTTTTTAGGGGTTCGAGCCGACGGAGGGACAGAGGGGGGGACGAA
>JABUQX010054834.1:17500-27959 GCA_015478945.1 Trachelipus rathkii
TTTTGGGGTCGAGCTGCGAGCAATAATAAAGTCATCCATTGCCGGAGCCGGGAGCCCGAAACAAGAGCTGGGAGTCAGATTAATTTTAAAATAATGGATCCGAGATGGAAACCGGAGACAGATTGGAAGACGGCCAAACAATTTTACAGTTCAACCCTCTGCCGACAGTTTCAGGTATACTCGCATATTAAAGGAAATTTGTCCAGTATTTTAAAGAGTAATTTTAACTAATTATAATAATAATAATAATGAATAATAATAATAATAATAATAATAATAATAATAATAAAATAATATTAATTATATTAATTAATAATAATAATAATATAATGAATAATTAATAATAATAGGATAATAATAATAATAATAATAATAAAATAAAGTATTATTTGGCACAACGATTTTGTTGCTTTTCCGACTATAGTTATGTTATAGTTCGTATTTTAAAGCAAATAGGACAAACGATTAAAGTATAAATATTAAATAAATATTATTTATATAAAAAATAAACACAAATAAAATAAATGCTACAATATTTGCTTAATTTTTTAAAATTAATCAATCCTTGAAATTTCGGAGTACAGGACAAAAGGCGTTGCGAGCCAATAATAAAATCAATAGTTTCATTGTTATTATTAGCGATAATATTATTTATTGAAAATTTCTTCAGTGAAATGGAAAATTGCTGGCAAGGTTTCGTTAGAAGCAGGCAAAAACAATTTGCAATATATAATAATAATAATAATAATAATAATATAATAATAAATAATTAATTAATATAATAATGAATAATATAATAATAATAATAATAATAATAATAATAATAATAATAATAATATTAATAATAATAATATAACAATAATAATTAATAAATAATAATAATAATGAATAATAATAATAATAATAATATAATAATAATAATAATAATAATAATATTATAATATATCAAAATCAAAAAATATTTATTTCAAGATAGTAATTACAATATTCATCCTATAAAGAGAAAATACACATAATCTTTACTGATTATTACAATTTCAATAACCAAATTACAATTAGCGATGCCAAATTACCATTCCTATCTGAAATGGTCTACTAATTGCCCAACACAGTGTTGTGTCCTTTGAGCCCCGAAAATACTAATAACCATGTCATCTTATCTATATTTTCCATCATTCTGTTATTACCAGCTATATTTGCTTTAGTCACAACGATACGCTGACATGCCGTCTTCCTTTCTAACAGTAACTTTATTGTAGTTAAATTTACAATAATAATAATGGTAATAGCTAGATTATATTAAAATCTAGTGACTATCCCGATCAGTGTAGTAGCTATGAGTGTTTTTCATAACTCAATAATTATGTTTACAATATTAATAATAATAATAATAAATAATAAAATAAATAATAATAATAATAATAATAATAATAATTAATAATAATAATATAATAATAATTAATAATTAATAATAATAATAATAATTAATAATAATAGTAATTAATAAATTTAGAGAATAAAGCCTCCCGTACGATGCAAACAACTAGGCATTTATATTTACTAAACATTGCATATTACTCAAAACATTCTACATTTTAATAATTTAGCCTTCTAATATATAAGGAGAGAGTTAGCAGTCCCGTAGTTGTAGGAGTTGGTGTCAGTAGTAAACTTGCCGAATTTGCTCTGGTGACGGTTTCTTCTTTAATTTTTAAAAGGTTCACTTTCATATTCTAATTTTCACTTTCTTGAACACCACCTCACATTTCAAAATATACAGTACACAAAAACAGTACTATAACATTACGAAAACGTACGGAATGCAAAAAAAAACCTATAAAAAAACTATAAATAAACTTTATGATCTTTCAAAGAATGTTACAATATGCAAAGGGGTTTAAAACTTTCTATGAAAATGTACGAGATTTATAACACAGTAAAACTAACTTTACTCATTGTAGTTAAAAAGTTCGTTTGCTGATAATTTATACTGCTTCATCATACTGTATATCATACAATACCATCGACTCAGCAAATTAACATCAACATAAATGTTGAGTAGCATTTTTTAGCAATTTTGTATTTTCAGTGTTTGAATATTAAACAATAAGAAAAACTTTTCGTAAGTTGATAATAGCTTTCATTGTAACTTTCAAGCTTAAAAAACAAATAAATAAGTCAGACAAACGGGGAATAATTCTTTAATATCTCCATAGAGAAGGAAAAATCGTAATCTTGGATTATAAAACATGAATATTACTTCAAACAGACAATATAAGGGATCTTGATTTGAAATTGCAATAAGAATGTTCCAGAAAGCTTGAAAACATTCTACCATAATCAATTAAATTTTTTTTTAAATAGTCACTAATAACATGACAAAGAAGAGCAAAAGAATTTTCAATTGAAAGCAGTTAAATTATTATAAAATGAAATTGTCCCTCTTTCAGACCTAATAAAATCTAAGGATATTAGTTATTTGGCTTAGTCTGGGAAAAATAATTATTTATTTACGTAAAACGCTACAAATAAATACAATTGTGAAGTAACCTATAAATTTAATGAAGATTATTATCAAAATGCTTTATCAATACTTTACATTGTTGTATTAAAAAACCATTAAATTAAAAACCATTAAAAACAATTTAGACCATTAAAAACCATTAACATTAAATTCTGAGCTTCATAATAGGAAAAGGGGGGGGAGAAGGAGCTTATTTATCGCAGCGCATTTTCAAAGCAATTGTTATTATTATTAAGGTTGGTTTTCTTCTCTCTAAGATTTTTCTTTTAGACATTTTGATGGAGAGCTGAAACGAGCTGAAGCAGAATCCAGGAGTCAGGACTCGGATCCGAACAGCAATGTTTAAAATATTCTGAAGACCAACGTCAATTTTAAATTCAATTTAACCCAATAAATTTATCAACCCAAACACCTCCCCTCACATATCAGTGCTTATGTACCACTCAGCCAAAAGTTATCTATCTACCAAAGATAAAGATCCCGCATAAAACATTTTTTAAATCACTTAATTGACAATAAATTTCGAAACATCGAAGCAACTTTTTATTAAAATAATAATAAAAAAAAAATAAAAAGGACGTTCTTCTTTCTTACAAATATAATTCCTTACAAACTAAAATTTGATTCATCTTTCGGTGTTCATTAAAACAAGGCAGAATGAAATTTTACTTATATATATGCTTTTCAATTTATATATATATATATATATATATATATATTATTTATATCTTAATTATATATATATATATATATATAGTATATATATATATATATATATTATATATTATATTATATATATATATATATATTATATATATATACGGTTCCCTAAAGAACAATCGATATATGAATATATATATATATATTATATATATATATATAAATATATATATTATATATATATAATAATATATATAATATTATATATATATTATTATATATAATATATATATATATATAAATATTATATAGAAAAAAAAGGAAGGGGATCTAATATATATATATATTATAATATATATAATATTTATATATAATAATTTATAATATATATATATAATATATATATATTATATATATATATATACTACTGTTAATATATACACGGTTCCCACAGAAATTTACTTTAGATCAAAAGGTTAATATTAGTATATATATATATATTATTAATATATATATATATAATATAATATATATATTATATATATATATTATTTATAATATATATATATATATATATATATATATATATATATATTATATATATATATTAATTATATATAAAGTGTATATATAGTGGACACTTGTTTGTATGAAGCTGCGATTGTGTGATATCGATCGGTGGTGTAGGAAGGCGAGTCACGGTAATATCAAAGAGGAACCCTTCAGCCCAATATTTAAGTGATTATTATTATTATTATTATTATTATTATTATTATTATTATTATTATTATTATTATTATTATTATTATTATTATTATTATTATTATTATTATTATTAATGAAGACGAAAGAGAGAAGAACCATTTATATTTCTTAAAACTAGCAATTATTCTTTCTTTTTCTCTTTTTGTAACGGCAAAATAATTTCAGAATTTTAACCATAAAACGACTTAAAATTCACTTTTGTTTCTGAAGATCTTTTTATTTTTAAAACTTATTCGCATTCGTGTGAGAAGTTTATAGAGTTTTTCCCATAAAATGGAAAAAGTATGGAACGCATTTCAGACACAAACACTTTTTCTTTTCACGCAACTGAAACTGTTGAGTCATTTTCTATTCTCATGGAGTGGCAGTGCCAAACGGAGGCTCTTTTTATGAGGGGAAATTCCCTCGATCTGCTCTCTTCCCTTCCAGAAATTCTGCAACATTTATACGCTATGACGTCAGTGTTATATATATATATATATATATATATATATATATATATATATATATATATATATATATATATATATATAATATATAATATACATTTATATATAATTATATATAATTATATATATATATATATATATATAATATATATATTATATTAATATATATTATATATATATATATATATATATATATAATATAAATAATACTTACAACCGCTCCCAGGAAGGGTCAAAACCCGTCAGCGTGGCCAGCACTCTTCTGAATCTTCCATGACTCCATCTTCCCTCAACTCCTGCATCGACTGGTTATCCATGTTCTTCCTCAATGAGTTCTCCCACCAAACTATCCCATCTCTTCCTAGGTCTTCCTCTTGGTCTCGTTCTCCTCCGGTCTCCAATCCCATCCTTCTTGGCCACTCTCTCTTTGCATCCTCTTCAGGTGCCCCTACCACCTAAATCTGGCTGCATCCATCTTATTCAATATAGCCTTCACTCCAACCCCCTATTTCATTCTTTCGTTTCTCTGTCTGTCTCTTCTAGTCTTTCCCATTATCGCTCTCAAAACATACATCTCTCATCCGACTTTATTCAACTATCCTCTCTTGTGGTCGTACTCCTCTCTGCTCCATATAGTAAAAATCGGTGTTAACACACCCTCCAAATATAACCCTTGTTACCTCCACACTCATTTGTCTGTCTTTCAGTATGGGTAAGCTGCTCTTACGGTCCCCCTCCGTACGTACAAAACTATCCTACTTGTATCTCTTGTAAATTTTCTCCCTCTTTTCCTCCAAATACTCCCAATCCCAAATATTTACATTTCTCCACCACCTTTATCTATTCTCAGCTCTCTCCCTCCATCTTCTCTACTGACCACCATGATCTCGGACTTTTCTGTATTCATAGTCAAACTAGCCTCTCTAAGCCTATTTACAAAGCATATCACTACCTCTCTCAACCTGTCCCCCTCTTCGCTCCAAGCAAGCCAAGTCATCCGCATATACCAAAATATTACCTTCCAAATCTCCAATATCCTCTTTCACCTTCTTTATCGCTACTTCCAGATATGATACAAACAAAATTGGTGACAACAGGCTTCCTTGTATAACCCTTGTTCTCACCTCAACCATTCCTTATTCCATATTCTGCTCTTACATTACCCATTTAATATTTCCTCAAGATACTCTCTCCAGAGCTCCTCCAACTTAAAAACGCAGCATATTTTCACTCTAGCACTCTCCACAGTCCTCTCTCTATGCCAACTGGATCAAAAGCTTTCTTCAGATCTATGAAAACTATATATGCTCTTTTGTTGTATTCCCATATCTTTTCCAACGAATTCTCAGAGCGAAAAAGAGATCCGTCGTGCTTCTGTTCTTTCCTAATAATCCGTGTCCCTCCTCCCAGTCCTGGGCTCTAACTACTGTTCTCAAAACCTTTTCTCTAGTATTCCCTGGTATGTTTTTGCAAAATGGGTTCAACAGGAAATAACCTGTAGTTTTACAGTTTCCTGTATCTCCTTTTCCCTTCAAATATATTGACACTATAATTACTTTCCCCATCCTACTGGTACTTCACTCTCGTTCCAACACCTACTAAACAGTTTCAAAATTTCTTCTTTCATTTTCTCTCCTCCCTCTTTATCAATTCTATGGGTATCCATCTTCCCCAGGTGCCTTACACGTCTACGTCGCTTTCAGAGCCCACCTATAATTCTCCCATAGTCGATCTCCTTCCCCTCGCGTTATCTTCCCCTCCCTCTAACCAACTCTTCTCCTCCTCCTCCCCTGTTCATTCACATTTGGCAGTTCTCTGAGCATTCCGTTCATCTCCTGTTTGTGTTTATTGATTCACCAAAACTCTTGATTATCTTGATGTTGCACAACATTCCTCTTTGATTCCTCTATATGTTTTCGCAATGTCTAAAAATCTTCTTCCTTTTCTGCCCTCCCATCTTCATCATTTCTTTCGCCTCTCTCTCTCTTTGCAGCCTCTTCTTTTAACTCTTCTTTCACTCTCTCTGCCTCATTTCTTATATCCACAATACTGAGCCCTTGTATCGTAGAGTTCTATTTTTCAACCACCCTCTCATCAATACTGTTTTCCCCTTTATTGGCCTTTTTCACTTCTTCAGTCCACCACCTCGTGTCTTTCTTTCGTTCCTCCTACCCATTCTTTACCCAGGGTCTCCTCTGCTACCCTCCTTATCGTTTCTTGTATCTCCCTCGTCTCTCCTAAACTCTTCTAATTGTTCTAAGTCCTCACTTATTTTTCCAATATATTCCCTTTTCTTGTCACACTCCTTCAGTGATTTCACCTTAATCACATTTCTCTTTTCTTTATTCTGCAGCTTTTCTACCCTTCACCACCAGGTTCGTCCCACCTCAACAATCTACTATCTGAAATCCCATTGTTTACTCCACGTATTATTTTTCATTTTCTTATTAGCCTTCTATAAATATATAATAGATCTGTGATCGAATTCTCCTGTGATATTGTTTCATCTATACCTTGTGAACCTATGTGAGTCCCTTCGTTGGAAAAAAAACCATTCATGATCTTCATTCCCTTCCTTAGACAGAAATCTATCAACATCTCTCCTTCAATATTCCTTATCCCCTCTCCATACTGCCCTACTCCATTCTCTCAGCTTCGTCTCTCCTCCCTCCAACTCCAATCAGCAACAGTACATCCTCCTCTCTTCCTCCGTCTTTTACATTCTCCTCCAACATTTCCATGAACTGTCTTTTTTCCTCTTCAGGGTGTCCCTGTTCGGGTGAATAGACCTGATAGAAGTGGTATCTCTTTCTCTTGATATTAAAGGTGCATCTTATTAGTCCAATATAAGACTTCTATAGTCTGTATGAACGGAAACATCTTCGGCCCTATTATAAGGCCTACTCAATGCTTCCTGATTCCATCCTCTACTCCTTTATAGATCATTACATATCCTCCTTCCATATCTCTTCCTCTATCTTCTCCTCTCATTCGAATTCGCATTTCCGCCATTCCCATCACGTCGATCCTCCTCTCCCTTATCATCTCCAGGAACTCCCCTTCCTTTCCACCATTCGTCTCAATATTAAGAGTAGCGCATCTAATTTTAAAAACATTATTCAAGTTTCTGGTCCAAAATCGTTTCCGGGTTCTGTTACCTAAAGGTTTGTCTACTTCCGAGGCTGGTACTTCAGAATTGAAAGCAATTTCATTTCGAACAGTGGCTTGCTAGGCCTATCCTGCGCTATATTCATTAGAAGAATAGACTGGCATTAGGGTGCACGACAAGGAAACTTTGAAGTTGACTTTCCACCCCCATTATATATATATATATATATATATATATATATATATTATATATTATATATATATATATAATATATATATATATATATCATATATATATATATATATATATATATATATAAAACATGAATTACGATATCAGATATAAATTTAAGAGTTTTTTGAAAAGTAAATAATTATCAATTGCACCAGCCACCTTCCTGCCATTCACAACTTTCCTACTACACTCCTTGCATCATCCGTTCCATTGTCATCCACCATAAATATCCTAAATATTTAAACTCAGATACTTGTTCGAGCGCCTCAACCATCTACATAGCTTCAACACGCGAGGACTGTCCTCACTCACAACCATAACCTTACTCTTTTCTACGTTTACTTTCAATCCCCTAGTTTTACACGCCCTGCCAAATCACTCTATCAACCCTCTCAAACTCTCTTCAGATTCGAAACTCAAAACCAAATCATCCGCGATCATATCACCATGGAACACCTCTACTTCCTCTTCCATTCTCCATCATTCTAACACTATCCCCTGCCAACCCCACCTCTAATTCTTTCATAACCCCATTCATACATCAAATTGAATAACCAAGGAGACATAACACATCCATGCCTCACTCCGCTATTAATATTAAACCAATCCCTTTTGACTCCATTTATACTTACACACGCTTCACCATCGTCATGCATACTTTTGATTCCATTCAAAAGCCTACCACCAAAACCATATATCAATAACACCTGCCAGTAGTTAGAGGGGTACAACTTGCAGCCAGAATGGCAGCCGGAAGTTGCAACCAGATGTTACAAATGTTGCAAAGTCAACATTTTGGAACATTTTGTTTTTCAAGCTTGACGTGTCAAGGTTATGGTTTTTAAGGGCGGTTACACCGAATTTAAGGTCTGGAAGACCATTTTCGGAGGTTTTGAACCTGTACTCAAAGGTTTCCCTCCAAAGGGGCTTTTTGGTTCCTAGAAGGATTTAAATGATCGGGAGATTTTTGATGGCTTCAATCGATTTATTGATGTTTTTTACTCCAAATCGATGTTTAAATCGTCTTTCTACGTGCTCTGGTTGACTTTTTACATTGAAAAATATAATCGAAAGAAAATCATTACAATTATTTAAAATTCAGTCGATATATCGTTGTAGTATCTCTACAGATTAGGGTTGGCCGACGCACCGGGTGCGGTGCGGTGCGGTGCGGTGCGGGTGCGCTCATTTTGGTGCGGTGTGGTGCAGTGCGCATCAAAATTTCAGTGACCTGGTGCGGTGCGGAAGAAAAAAATAAAGTGCAGTGTTGTGCGGGAGCACGAGAAAAATTAGTGGTGCGGTGCGGTGCGGTGCGGTGCGGTGCGGTGCGGTGCGCGCATTTTGATCACACCGCACCGCACCGCACCAGCTTCCCAACAAATTTCTAAAAATGAAAAAATGAAAAAAGAAAAATTGAGTTGGTATATATAATTAATATATATATATAAATTATAATATATATATAATCTGCCTATATTGATATAATATATCTATATATATATACATATATATATATATATATATATATATATATATATAAATGAATACTATATATATATTAGTATTTATATATATATATATATATATATATATAATAATATTAATATATATATATATCATATATAATATATATATATATATATATTATAATATATATATAATAATATAATATATAATAAATATATTATATATATATATATATATATATATATAATATATATATACTATATATATATATATATATATAATATATATATACTATCATATAATTTGCCCCTTCAAGGAGAGGTATTGGAATACGATTCAGTGAGAGCGAATAGAGTAAGGAAAGGCAGGTTTGCAAATGTTATTTTTTGGAAGCAAGAAAAATTAACTATGCAGGATCACTTACGTTTTTAGAACAAACACGCTTATCACGTCTGATATTCTATTTTCCCACAGGTTTATAAAAAAATTAACGGGTGATGGGTAAACAAATAGTTTTCCCATTTACGATGTTCATTGTCCCATCATTAATGGTACAATAACAGATGTAACCGAACCAAAATTTAAAGGAGAGAAAGTGCTCAATATCGTCTCTCTCATCAATTTTATTCCTTGAACTGTCATTGTTTGAGGATAATAATACTCTCTTCAGGGTTATTACGAGAGGAATGACAAACAAGTTTTGCTGATTATCATAATGATATGTTTAAAATGATTGGAGTACAATTGATCAATGGTTAAATAGAATTGTCATGAAATGGGAAGACATTTATTTTATCATCAGAGCCGCAGCCGAACTGGCAGAGAGATTCATTAAGCTTTTGCAACTTTAACATAATTTCGGAGTAACGTCATGTATTACTGAAAGTTAGCATTTTAATTCTGGCTTGTATTTCATTTTAGTTCTAACTGAGCCATGGTCGAATATTTAAGTATGCCGCATTGACCTATTTTGAGAACAACTTCGCTGACCTCTTGTTTTGAGAAATGTACACACAATTTCTCAATGTTATGATTGACGAGTTTGTGTTGTCAACTCAAAGAAAGAAACAGAATTTCTCTATATTGACACCAGCATCTCTCATGAACACAGCAAACATCATCTGGGGATATAGGTTCCAATTTCGGCAACAGTTCCATTAAATATGTCAACTGAGATATTCACCCTGTAATAAAGTTCATGGAGGTTTCAAGAGCACGACACAAAATTTGGGCTTTGAAATAATTGTCAAC
>JABUQX010054835.1:0-2500 GCA_015478945.1 Trachelipus rathkii
AGAGAGGATTACAAGTAAAAAGCCACATGGCCTATTCGAGAGCTGCCAGTTACCCAACGCACCTTTTAAACCAAAACAATGCTCCAATGCAAATCCAACAAAAGGCACCCTAGGCTTGTCAAATTGTTTTTTGTAAACTAACAATCCACGCAATTTTGGGCTTCGTCAAAACTAACTGATATAAAATCTGATTGACCAAACATCCACAATTGCATTAATAACTAAGTTATGGTCCACACATGCCATCTAACAATAACTACTATAACTAAACCCGCCAATTTGGCTTCGTATAAATATATTATACCCAACCCATCCATAACGAATCTAACCCTTTCTTAAATGTTTGCAATCGAGTCACACTCCTCTGGCAGACTATTCCAATATTTACCTAGGCCTATTACTGAATGCATGCTTTTTATATCAAGATGAATGCTTTCTTCTTATTTTCTTAATTATGCCCCCTGGTCAGCCTGTCCAGTGTTCTACCTATGAAAAATTTATTGTCTCTATGTTATCAATAGATGTGAAATATTTTGTAGACTTGTATCATGTCCTCTGAGAAATCGCTTTCTACGAAAACATTCCTGAACTCCTTCAGCCTCTCCTCAAAGATCTTTACCCTCAAACCCAGAATCATCCTTGTTGCTGTACGTTGCACTCTCTCTAGCAATATCTAAGTCTTTCTTCTAAATAAGGGCCCAAACCTGTGCACAATACTCTATCTGGCTAACATAGCTATTATAAGTTTACTTATTATTCCTTGCTCTTGTAAACAACATTGCGGATTTAGTTATGGCCAGCAATGCTTAATTAGCCTTTATTTCTGCTTCCAAACGATTGATTAGCTCTTTCAAATTACTGCTTATAATGCACAACCTAAATCTTTTCTGGTCCACTAGACTCAAGGCCACTCCGCTCATATTGTATTAAAATTTTATTTGATAACCTAGGTGAAGAACCTTACCTTTTTATTTCTATTTAAGAAATTCATTTGCCACTATCTGCCCACCCAAAGTTTATCAAGATCGATTTGAATCTTTTTACATCCATCACTATCTAACTGAGGTGGGAGCCACTTTAGTATCATCTGCAAACTTAGAAACTTGCATTTAAGTCCCTGGTGTAAATCATTTATATATATGAGGAACAATAGTGGCCGCAGCACTGAACCTGTGGGAAGCCACTGCTTCAGCTATTTTCCGCATGATGAATTTATTCCGCATTTAGTTGTACAGCACTGTTTTTCTATTTCGCAACCACTGTCTTTAATCAACCATGTACCACTGCCACCTATCACATTGCAATAACTTTTCATTCAGCCTTATGTGGGTAACCTTTTCAAAGGCTTTACTGAAGTCTAAATATATAATATCAACTGGATCTCCTCGGTCAATGCAGTCAGCAATGGATTCCATAAATTCTAAAAGGTTTGTCTGATATGATCTACCCATTCTAAAACATGCTGGGAGTCATACAATACGTTGTTATCTTCTAAATATTTCTCTAAATGACCTCTTTCAGTTACTTTTCCAGAACTTTTACAATCAGAGATGTTAAGCTAACTGGCCTATAATTTCCCAAATCTTCCTTGCTACTTTTCTAATAAATAGGCACAACATATACTGTTTTTCAGTCTTCTGAAATCTTACCAAATGTTATAAGATCGTTTAAAAAATCAAATGCAGTGAATTGGCAAACTACCCTGCTTCAGAATTCTACCATATATACCATCAGGGCTGCAGCTTTACTTGGATCAATATGATCTAATAAACGTTTTAATATCTTTTACAATCAATTCCAATTCTGTAAGGGTCTGTTTGTTAATGCATACAAGCAACTTTTGTCTCTGAATATTTTAATTTTCCTCTGTGGTAAGCTGAATAGATAAGCATTGAAAAATGATTGACCAACTCTTATCTGAACTCACTAAATTTTTCATCAATTTTAATTGGACAATTGTCCTATTCTTACTTTTAATTTATTAAAAGCTTTATCTTCTTCAGGTTCTTATTAATATTCCTTGCTAAATTAATTCTGCTCTCTCTTTGGCTTTCTATTGGTTAAGTTCATGTCTATTTTTCCTATAATTTTCTAAATCATCTTCTATTACTGCCCTTGAATATTTTAAAACATCTTGCGCTTTTCATTAATTTTCCTCTCATCTCTCTACTATTCCACCAAACAGGTTTTTCTCTTCGCCACCCTAATGGGTTTAGTTTTAAAACATACTGACTGGAAAAGTCATTAAAATTTGTTTTAAATGCTAGGAAATTGAAAAAGTTTTTGGTCTTTTAAGAAATATAAAGAGTCATTTAAAATAAGCATTGTCTCGAAATTTTGGTAAAATCGCGCCACTGTATGGAAATTATGATCTTTTCCTATTAACGTTGCAATTTGGGCGCAGATAACATTACATGATTAAATCTAATTAATATTCATGGTCACTAAGTCCTAAATTGTCCTCAACTCTAACATTCACTAACACCTCATCATTAGTGTT
>JABUQX010054835.1:7500-27500 GCA_015478945.1 Trachelipus rathkii
CCTCCCACTACGGATATTCTCCGGTAACAGAACAGTCTGCACTTCGTAATAAAGAACTAGATTTTTGGTGATGGGAGTTTGATACTCCCTTAACTAAGAGAGGGAAATTTTTTAATCATTTGTTCTGTTTTTATGATATCTCAGGGATAAGCATTGGCAAATGTAAATTTTTGGAGAGACTCGCTATCTTGGTTATTAAATATCCGAAAATTTTAAGAGGCACAGGAATAATGATGGGAGCCTCTTCATGAGAGGTTGCAATTCAAGATTGTAATCTATTATTCGGAATGAGTAATCGCCTAAAGCCTGTATACACACATTGTGTGCTTATTGTTAAACCTCTGTCACTGAGACTCTTCTAAATTCAGGCAATTCGATTGAAAACGTCTTAGGATTCATCTCTTAAAATATTCACTTTTTTTTCGATCGAGTCCGACTCGGCACGAAAACTTCTGGACGATAAAATAACAGAGTTTTCTAGTAACCAAAATAACAAGAGTATCAAAAAGATATGTGAGACCAGATGGTGTGAACGGCTTGAAGCGGTTTTCCTTTTTAAAGTGATATCTTTATGCCCAGTTCTGTGGGTAATTGAAGAAATAAAAGAATTCGCAGCTTAAAGAGCATCCAGCAAAGAATAAAAAAAATAAAAAAGGAAGCCGCTGTAAACAATAAAGCTACTTCGTTGTTAAATTCAATCAGTATTTGAATTTTTTATAAAACATAATAAGTTTAAAAGTAAATTTCTTTTTCTTGGAATTAACCCCTACACCTTGTCAAAACGTTTACAGAGTGTCATATGGGACATTGTCAGTGCAATAAACTTTAGTGAAAGACATTATTCAACTTCTCGAAAAAGATAGACAAAAATGCAGACACAGAGTTAACCATATTCACACAAGTTTAAATGTATGCGAACAGCTTAGGTATTGAATAACAATTCGAAGAACTACCAAAGTTCCAGAAACATTGTTGTAATGTGCCTACATCAGATCCCGAATAATATTACCGCATCTCAGTTTTTAATCCGTTTATTTGATGAACTGATTTCTTCGTTGACTGATCGGATTCATCTCGCAGAAACCCTCTATCATTTCCTTTCAGTAATATTTTACCAGAATAAGTGCAAATGCCACCTTATAAGCAATATTGATTTGAAAAAAATAGATCCTCTTTATAAAGACGACCTTCCAGACCCTCACGAGGATACACTAAAAAGAGAGTGGTGTATCTGGCAGCGTAAATGGCTGTTATAAAATGAAGAACGCAAAAACTGCATCGTGCTTGGCTAAGTGCGACACAGAGGAGGTTTCTAAAATTGCTACTCCTTTCTGAATATTTTATCAGTATTGCCTGTAATCCAGCGCAACAGTAGAAAGAACCTTTTCACATTAAGGCGTCAGAAAACGTATTTACGGAAATAGTGTTGGAGAGGATCGCATTACAGGTTTTGCTTACTGTCCAATTCATGGAAGATCTCTGCAACAGAAGTCAGCATGTTATAAATATTTGAATCACCTTTAGGGTCCAAAAAGCAGGGAAGCTGAAATTGACTTAGTAGAAAATGATGGGTAAGTTTCTTATGAGAATTTATTTAACCTGTATATTAATATATATATATTATATAATATATATATATATATATATATATATATATAATATATATATATATTATATATATATATATATATATAATATATATATATAAATTGTTATTATTATATTATAGATATTATATATATAATATAATATATATATATATATTATATATATATATATTATATATATATATATATATATATTATTAATATAATATATATAATATATATATATAATATAATATATATATAATATATATATATATATATATAATATATATATATATATATGGTCAGAGCTGGGACGAGCCTAAATTGAGTGCGCCTGCGCCTATCCGCCTATGCCGCCGGACCTAGTGGCGCCTATATTTTGTCACATCAGAAGCCCTATTCGCAATTTTTGCGCCTGCATTTTTTGCCTGCTGGTGGATGTTTGTTAAATTTAATTTTGCAAGTAAAATTTTAGTGCGATAATAAAGCATGCTTTTTATAAGGAAGAAAACACATTATTTAATTTTTTGTAATTAAACACAACACGTAAACTAATAATTTACATGTCTCTTCCTCCTCCCATGTCTTGTGATTGATGTTTCCCCAGGAGGTTCAGCACGGGCGCTGAAGAAGTTTAAAATTTTTGGAGCCATAGTTGCCAATTTATTTGTAGTTAAGAACACTACTGAACTATAATATATATATATATAATATATATATATATATATAGGTACTTATATAATATATTTATATTATATATATATATATATATATATATATAATAATATAAAGGAGTAAACAGATAATTTATTTATAATACTATACCGTATATATAATATATATATATATATTAGTAATATATATATATATATATATATATAATATGATATTATATATATATATATATATATATATATAATATATATATTATATACTGTAAATCTGCGTTTCTCAACCTTTTAAGTCTCGCGACCCCCCCGAAAGCCAAAACACATAAGTTAGTAACCTTGCGACCCAATAATTACCCACAATATATATATATTATATTATAATATATATATATATATATATATATATAATATATATATATATATATAATATATATATATAATATATTATATATATATAATTATAGCTATATAATATATTTCCTTAATAAAAGATGCTTTTCGATGTATTAATAATAATAATTTTTATTTATTGAAAGTTAACTTTTTATAAATAACAACTGTGTAACATTGATTATAATATTTATTTTTTGTGGACCCAACGCGACCCACCGTATATCCGCTCACGGCCCCTTTGGGGGTCGCGACCCCCCGGTTGTGAAACGCTGGCTGTATATATATAAAAGTTTTTACACTGGTTTTTAGAATGATACAAGTTTGCCACGCTTCTAAGTTCGAACTTTTAAGGGTTAAAAAAAAATGCTTTGTTCCTGCTGGGAATTGGCTGTGCGCCTTTGCTTAGTCTGCCTTTAAAAAATTGTTTGCGCCTTTGGCGCCTACAAATTGATAAGTGCGCGCATAGGCGCAACTCGGTGGGGCAACGCCCAGCTCTGATATATAATATATATATATATATATATATACTATATATATATATATATATATATATAATATAAACTAACTTAAACCAAATATCTATCATAAAATCATATACATATAATAAATAATAATCACATATAAATACATAATATACTAATATATATATAATACCAATAATTTCAACATCCATAATAAAACCCTATATATATAATATATATATAATATAATAATATCAATAATATATAATCATATAATAATTATATATTAACCATAATATCTTTAGGTTGGTTTCGATGATAACTCTTATTACCTAAAAACAAATCAGTGAAAGTATTTATAAATGGGTTTTAGAAGAAATTAATAAATTTAGGAAGAAACGAGATTTAAGTTTCCGCAAGTGAGCCGAATGAGGAACGAGATTCTCTGCCACAGAAAATATTTAAGAAAGTGTCGAGAGTAGAGCTTGGAACTTGGTTGTGAGGAGACGTGTTTTAAACGTTGTGCTATTAAATTATAAAAGTGAGAGTTTAAATTACCTGTGTATTATTTAACTGTGATTTATATTTTAAGAAAGTGACTGTGTTTATTTTGAATCTATTTACGAAAGAATTTGGAGAAGAAAATTCTTTTATTTGGCATGTTTATATTTTTGTCTCTGTTCGAGATTTTTCTGCAACGAAGCTTGCAAGCCATTTTTGAAAAGGCTGTACCATAGATTAGGTACTGTATTATTCTAAAATATACGCTTTTCTGTCTACAAAAGAAGAGTAGATATTTATTTGTATTTTGCTCCTGTATGAGCTTTGAATCATTTCTTACTGCCAATTTTTGTTCACAAGCGAACAATATTTTCTTATTATCGATTGCCAGGTAACATTTTTAAAACTTTGAAAAACTCTCTCACTTTAAAAACTTTTGTTATATATAATCTATGTTTGAAAGCTCTCACTCCGTTGCTCTATATTTATTACATTGAAGATTGTTTCCCATATGCTTTGGCTTCACGAATTTTATTTTATATTTCTTAAAGAAGAAACTTAATACATAGTTTTTATGAAGAAAATTTTATTATAAGAAAAGGATTTTAATTTATTAAGATATATTTTATTTGACCAGATATTTACGATTATTATATATATATATATATAATATATATATATATTATTATATTATATATATATATATATATATATTATATATATATATATATATATAATATATATATTATATATATATATATTATATATATATATATATATATATATATATATATATATATATAATTATATATTATATATAATATATATATATATATTATATATATATATATATATATATATATATATATATAGTATATATATACTATATATATCTTCTGTGAATAGTTTGAAGAAGGATATTAAAATATTTTAAGAATATTTATTTATGTAAATTTTGGACAAGGAAATTCAGTATATCAGAAATATTTTTATTTATTATTTTACAAAGTAAAAGTTAGAAATTGGAAGATCTTGTTTCATACCCTAGCGTCTTGTTCACAAATTTTCTTCATGTCCAATATTCTCTCATTGTCCGAATCTGAAAAATATAAAATAAAAAGACCAATTCTTAACTGCAAGTTCTAAAGGCGAAATCAGATGCTACTATTAGGTTACACACGAGTCATGAAAAGTAAGTAACACCCTGCTGGAAATATATAGGGTGGAAAGAATGGTTTTCCCGTAACAGGACAAGATATTTGGTCTTACATACTCTTTTGATTTGATTATTTATTTAGAAAATCTGGTCTGGTACGAAGAAGTGTACCTTGTAAAAAAATTCATCTATTCAAGATTTTTTATATTTTGTGGCGACCGTTTCTACAAGTGGTTGTTTTTATTCTACTTCAAAGGTGAAGCCTTCATCATTTTTTGGATTAATTTTGGAAGCCATCTTGGTCATCAAGAGTGGACCATTTTTGCTGCGACGCAATTTCTCCTTTATATACGCAATGCGGATGTTTTGTTTATGGGAACTCATTTACGGTATACTTTGTAAAAATATTGGATAAGTAGGTGACATTACATTTATTTTTTTTTGTTCCTTTTTGTGTGTAAAAAAAAAAAGGTATTTAAAAATATATTTATAGTAATTTATAAATTTATTTATCATTTATTTTCTTAAATTTATCATAGGCTTTTATTACTGTAATTTACTTAACGATGATTGGAGCGCGCATCATGTAACTTTGTGACGTCATAAGAATAACTAGAGTAGCCTCACAACGGCTCCGTTTCTGTCATATGTTCTAGAATAATTTTTTTTATTTTTGATATAATATAGTTCGTAATTTTCTCAAGAAAGTTGAAATTACAATTCAAGTTATTATATATATATACGGTATATAATATTATATATTATTATATATATTATATATATATTATATATAATATATATATATATTATATATATATATATATATATATAATATATATATAATATATATATATATATATATATATAATATTTATATATATATATTAATATATATATTTTATATATATAATATATATATAATATATTTATATATAAATATATATATATATATATATTATATATAATATATATATATAATATATATATATATATATATATAATAATAATTATGAATATTTTATATATATCTATTATATATGTTTAGAGTAATTTTTTTTCTTTGCGTTAATGTATACAACTTGTAATATATTTCTTTACTGCGCAACAATCATATGTTAATATTTCATGTTCGAGGCTATCAAGTTCATGGGATTTCACAGCTGCGTAGTTTGTTAAATAGAAGTTGAATAACGGTAAAGAGATCTTATAACGGGGTTTTTCTTGTGCAGTATTCCAGTTATAACTGACTTTGCTTAAAAAGATTTTTTTTTTTTTTTTTTTTTTCTTTTTTTTTAGCCTATTTACGGTTATAAAATTGTTATATTTTTTTTTTTTTTTTTTTTTTTGTTTAAAATTTAATATATTTATTAATAAATAGTAATAATAATTATTATTATTATTAATTATTATTATTATTATTGTCTTCTATTTTTATATACAGTTATGAATGTATATCTTGGTGCGTAATTGTTTGTGTGTGAACTGTTTGTCGGTCTAAATATTTGTTTTTGTGGAGGAATAAAAGTTTTTCTACGGAGAGTAAAAATTTGTCTTCTGAGCGTCTACAGAAATAGAATAGTGGTACAAAGACTACCACGCACCGACCCCTCACACAAGAAATTACAGTTCGATTTTCTGCCAAGTTCTCACCAAATAAAATACAGAAAAAGAAAAGTAGTAGATTATTTTAGAACCTTATATTGACTGCAGAAATAATTTTTCTTCGACGCCATCTCTCTGTGTAGATGAGAGAGAAAAAGGGTGGAAGAGACTGCAGTGCGTGTATTTTTTTTGTGGGATTATATTAACAGTTTTGATCACATTAGTCACCGTGAGCGCGTGAAGTGAATGTGTTGATTTTTTTTTTATGTGGGTTTAATATTTTAAAAACACGTAAACGGACAGTACTAGAACGTACTATATTTATTGATCATTTATTTATCTCGTTTATATATTTCTTTTATATTATATATATTATATATAATATAATATATATAATATATATATATATATTATATTATATATATAATATATATATATATATATATATATATAATATATATATATATATATATATATATATTCAATGATTTATTGAAGGTAATTAACAGATATTTTGTGTTTTTAAGGTACAGTAATTGTGAAGAAAAGAGAAAAACCACGACTCTGTTCAAGATTATTGATGAAAGACACATCCTTACACAATCGCCATTTCTAAGTATTTACGAATAAAAGTTTGGAAGGAGTTTTACGAAGAGTCTCACTCAAGAGGCACGGTTTTCAGGGCAAATATACCTAAAAATTCATTTATTTATTTATTATTTTTCTTCTCTTTTTTTTTTTTAAATTTAAAATATCTATTTATTTTTTTTTTTATATATGCTTGCATTTATTTTACAAGGCTAACGTCCTCGAGGTTAAGAATTTTTTCAAGTCGATTTATGTGGATGTCCAGAGGAACATTGCTTGAAAGAGAAGCCATCCTTAAGTCGTGGTTTATTGTTAATAAAAATTTTGGTATTTTTTTTTTTCTCTTTATGTGAGTGTCGTTAAAAATAACAATTTTGTGTTTGTCCTCGTTTTTGTCTATTTTTGAAGTATTTATTTCTCTTGTGAGTCGTAGTTTTTGTCATATTTGTCATTTTTTTTTTTTTTTTGACTGTTGTGAATTATTTTTTTTTTTTGTACGTCGTTATTCTTTCTGTCAACTTTTTGTCCGTTGTCCTATTTTTTTTTGTATCCCTTTTTTTTAACGTGTTTCATTTTTAAATGCTTTCTGATACGGAGGAAGAAAGCGTGTTTTTGACTGACGATAATAAGGAGATTACACCCACTAGTGGTGAGGTGCAACAACCAAGTAATATTTCACAGAATATTTCTTCTTCTAGTGTTTCTGATCATTCCGAAAACATGTCTAGGCCCACATTGAATATTGACAGATTAACCCATTCACGTCCAAACATTCCTATTTTGATAGGTTACATAGACGATTGTTGGCGAGGGCCGAGTCTAAATTCGTGGTTCGCTGCTATTGAGCTTTATTTCGCTGACGAAGGGATTAGCACCGATACAGAGAAACTGAGGGCTTATACCCGTTTCCTTTCTCACAAAGAAGGTAATGTTTCAGCGCTTATATTATCGACCCCGGAATTGCTTCAGGCTAATTCTTGGCTTCAGTTCAAGACCGATTTGTCTTTATGCCTGGACCCCCTAAATTCCAAGAGCTCTTTCGAGGCCTTTAAAGATTTTATTGACGTGAGGTGGAACTCCCACCACTCACTACCTGAGTACCTTACAGAGTCTCAAAAGGCATTACAAATGTTTCTAGATTCGTCTTCGACGTTGCACGGAGTGGATTTTACCCCGGAACAACGTAGGTTGTTATTATTCTCTTCATTATATATAAATGCTAAGCCACAGTTCCAGAGGATTCTGAATGAGGAGTTCTCCATTTCAAATTCGATACCGCAACAGATTCAAAAATATTTGAAGAAGAGCCAAGTAATTAACAGTGGTAAGGTTGCTTCTTCTACAGGTAAAACGTCTAATTTTAATACTACTTTTCCAGTATATACAACTCAATCTGAAGAAAATGAGTTGTCACAATCGTCTCATCAGGCTTACCCGGCCGAAAATACTTTTTCATATCAATCTTTTTCGTCTCCAAAATCTCCGTCTCCGTCTCCGAGACGTCAAGACACACGAAGTAACGTCTTTTGCAAGAGGTGCGAACGCCATGGTCACTATACTTCTGAGTGCATCTATGACCCTTTTTGTTCATTGTGTTTTGCCCAACATTTGCGCGGTTCTCAAAGAAACTGCATGAATACTATTTGGAATCCTTTTTCCCCTCAAAGTTTGAATAGGGTAAAGTTTATAACCCCTCAAGAACGTGAGAGATATTCTCGTAATCAAAATAATGTTCATTCTAATTCTTCGTTTTCTAGAGGTTCGAAACAAGGTTTCACACAAGGTCAGAGCGACCTAAGCATCATTCACAGGTAAATTTTTGTCAGGATTTGTCAAATATGCATTCTAAGGGTAATAAATATAATACTAATGTCCAGAATAGGCAGGTATTTTCGGGTAGAAACTCCCCTCAAACTCCCGGAGATAGAATGGTTAAGTATCAGTCTCCGAGTTCGTTCCAAAATAATGAACGTCATCACGTATCTCAGGTCGATTCTTTAGACCCAAATTATTTTTCAAACTCAAATGTGAGTAGTATAAATGCCAAATATGGAGTCCGTGAAGACGAAATTCACGATGAAAGTTCGATTTTTTGCAGTCTAGACGGGATAACTGTGCTATGAATATGCGCCATGCGCAAAATTTTTATGATAATTCTGCATTCCGCCCAGCGAAACTATCGCATGAGTCAAATTCTTTTGTTAGTTATCATGACGATAATGAGATACAACCTCATTCTCATGATCTTAATTTCTTCTCGTAGCAAGGCGACTCGAAGTCGCGATATTTCTCCTCATTCACTAAAATATGCAGGAGAAGATATTGTAAATCAAATCCTAGAAATTTACGTTCTAACAAGAGGTTTCAAATCTCTCACAGTACTCCTATGCATGATCGTTCCGATCATAACTCTTCTTTTAATAACGAAGCTTCCTATTCTTAATTCTGTTCCATAGTTTCCTTTTTGGGTGTTTTTCTTTGCATGCTTTTCAAGGGATATTCTTCTGGATATCTGATAAGTTGATTTGAAGTGTTTAGTCATGCTTATTTATGTAAATATTATTTTTTTTTTTGTAAGTAATTAAACGCCCAAGGACTTGAAATGCGATTATGGGAGGAAGGTCTTTCATTTAATGTTTTGAAGAGAGGAGTGTTGTTTTCTTTTATGTAATTATTTATATGTGTAAATTATGTATAATAGTTTTCAAATGATTTAGGATATTGTTTTTAAATAAGAGATGTAATTATCATTACGTTAGGAAGAAAATTTATTACATAAATTTTCTTATTTTCGTGGGGGAAACTTTCTTTACCATAATTTTTAGGTATGGTTTCGATGTATTTATTTAAAAACAAATCAGTGAAGTATTTATAATGTTTTAGAAGAATTTATATTTCGGGAAAGAGTTTAAGTTCCGAAGTGAGCGATGAGGAACGAGATTCTCTGCCACAGAAAATATTTAAGAAAGTGTCGAGAGTAGAGCTTGGAACTTGGTTGTGAGGAGACGTGTTTTAAACGTTGTGCTATTAAATTATAAAAGTGAGAGTTTAAATTACCTGTGTATTATTTAACTGTGATTTATATTTTAAGAAAGTGACTGTGTTTATTTTGAATCTATTTACGAAAGAATTTGGAGAAGAAAATTCTTTTATTTGGCATGTTTATATTTTTGTCTCTGTTCGAGATTTTTCTGCAACGAAGCTTGCAAGCCATTTCTGAAAAGGCTGTACCATAGATTAGGTACTGTATTATTCTAAAATATACGTTTTTCTGTCTACAAAAGAAGAGTAGATATTTATTTGTATTTTGCTCCTGTATGAGCTTTGAATCATTTCTTACTGCCATTTTTTTTTGTTCACAAGCGAGCAATATTTTTCTCATGGTCAATTGCCAGGTAACATTTTAAAACTTTGAAAAACTCTCTCACTTTAAAAACTTTTTGTTGTATATAATCTATGTTTGAAAGCTCTCACTCAGTTGCTCTATTTTTATAACATTGAAGATTGTTTCCCATATGCTTTGGCTTCACGAATTTTATTTTATATTTCTTAAAGAAGAAACTTATATGTATTTTTATGAAGAAAATTTATTATAAGAAAAGGATTTTAATTTATTAAGATATATTTTATTTGACCAGTATTTTAACGATTATATAATATATAAATATATATTATCCTGTGAATAGTTTGAAGAAGGATATTAAAATATTTTAAGAATATTTATATATATATATATATATATATATTATCTTGTGAATAGTTTGAAGAAGGATATTAAAATATTTTAAGAATATTTATTTATGTAATTTTGGACAAGGAAATTCAGTATATCAGAAATATTTTTATTTATTATTTTACAAAGTAAAGTTAGAAATTGGAAGATCTTGTTTCATACCCTAGCGTCTTGTTCACAAATTTTCTTCATGTCCAATATTCTCTCATTGTCCGAAACTGAAAAATATAAAATAAAAAGACCAATTATTAACTGCAAGTTCTAAAGGCGAAATCAGATGCTACCATTAGGTTACACACGAGTCAAGAATAGTAAGTAACACCCTGCTGGAAATATATAGGGTGGAAAGAATGGTTTTCCCGTAACAGGACAGATATTTGGTCTTACATACTCTTTTGATTTGATTATTTATTTAGAAAATCTGGTCTGGTACGAAGAAGTGTACCTTGTAAAAAAATTCATCTATTCAAGATTTTTTATATTTTGAGGCGACCGTTTTACAAGTGTTTTAAGTGAAGCCTTCAACATTTTTTTCGATTCATTTTGGAAGCCATCTTGGTCATCAAGAGTGGACCATTTTTGCTGCGACGCAATTTCTCCTTCATATACGCAATGCGGATGTTATGTTTATGGGAACTCATTTACGGTATACTTTGTAAAAATATTGGATAAGTAGGTGACATTACTTTTTTTTTGTTCCTTTTTGTGTGTTAAAAAAAAAAGGTATTTAAAATATATTTATAGTAATTTATAAATTTATTTATCATTTATTTTCTTAAATTTCATCATAGGCTTTTATTACTGTAATTTACTTAACGATGATTGGAGCGCGCATCATGTAACTTTTGTGACGTCATAAGAATAATTAGAGTAGCCTCACAACGGCTCCGTTTCTGTCATATGTTCTAGAATAATTTTTTTATTTTTGATATAATATAGTTCGTAATTTTTTCTCAAGAAAGTTGAATATTTATTCAAGTTATTATATATATATATATATATATATATATATATATATATATATATATATATATATATATATATATATATATATATATAATATATAAATATTATATATATATATATATATATATATATATATATATATATATATATATATATTATATATATATATATTTTTTATATATATCTATATATATGTTTAGAGTAATTTTTTTTTTTTGCGTTAATGTATACAACTTGTAATATATTTCTTTACTGCGCAACAATCATATGTTAATATTTCATGTTCGAGGCTATCAAGTTCATGGGATTTCACAGCTGCGTGTTCTCTTAAATAGAGTTTGAATACGGTAAGAGATTTTATTAACGGGGTTTTTCTTGTGCAGTATTCCAGTTATAACTGACTTTGCTTAAAAAGATTTTTTTTTTTTTTGTCTCTTTTTATTTAGCCTATTACGGTAATAAATAGTCATATGTTTATTTACTTATTTATTTGATTAAAATTTAATATATTATTAATAATAGTAATAATAATTATTATTATTATTATTATTATTATTATTATTTGTCTTCTTTTATATACAGTTATGAATGTATATCTTGGTGCGTAATTGTTTGTGTGTGAACTGTTTGTCGGGCTAAATATTTGTTTTTGTGGAGGAATAAAAGTTTTTCTACGGAGAGTAAAAATTTGTCTTCTGAGCGTCTACAGAAATAGAATAGTGGTACAAAGACTACCACGCACCGACCCCTCACACAAGAAATTACAGTTCGATTTTCTGCCAAGTTCTCACCAAATAAAATACAGAAAAAGAAAAGTAGTAGATTATTTTAGAACCTTATATTGACTGCAGAATAATTTTTCTTCGACGCCATCTCTCTGTGTGGATGAGAGAGAAAGAGGGTGGAAGAGACTGCAGTGCGTGTATTATTTTTTTTTGTGGGATTATATTAACAGTTTTGATCACATTAGTCACCGTGAGCGCGTGAAGTGAATGTGTTGATTTTTTTTTTATGTGGGTTTAATATTTTAAAAACACGTAAACAGACAAGTACTAGAACGTACTATATTTATTGATCATTTATTTATCTCGTTTATATATTTCTTTATATATATATATATATATATATATATATATATATATATATATATATATATATATATATATATATATATATATATATATATATATATATATATATATATATATATATATATATATATATATATATATATATATATATATATATATATATTAATTAATATATATATAAGTAATTAACAGATATTTTGTGTTTTTAAGGTACAGTAATTGTGAAGAAAAGAGAAAAACCACGACTCTGTTCAAGATTATTGATGAAAGACACATCTTTACATAATCGGCATTTCTAAGTATTTACGAATAAAAAGTTTGGAAGGAGTTTTACGAAGAGTCTCACTCAAGAGGCACGGGTTTCAGGGCAAATATACCTTTTAATATTCATTTATTTATTTATTTATTTTTCTTCTCTATTATTTTTTTTTTTAAATTTAAAATATCTATTTATTTTTTTTTTATATATGCTTGCATTTATTTTACAAGGCTAACGTCCTCGAGGTTAAGAATTTTTCAAGTCGATTTATGTGGATGTCCAGAGGAACATTGCTTGGAAGAGAAGCCATCCTGTAAGTCGGTGTTTATTGTATAATAAAAATTTGGTATTTTTTTTTTTCTCTTTTATGTGGTGTCGTAAAATAACAATTTTGTGTTTGTCCTCGTTTTTGTCTATTCTGAAGTATTTATTTCCCTTGTGAGTCGTAGTTTTTGTCATATTTGTCATTTTTTTTTTTTTTTTTTGACTGTTGTGAATTATTTGTTTCTTGTGTACGTCGTTATCTTTCTGTCAACTTTTTGTCCGTTGTCCTATTTTTTTGTATCCCTTTTTTTTAACGTGTTTCATTATTAATGCCTTCTGATACGGAGGAAGAAAGCGTGTTTTTGACTGACGATAATATGGAGATTACACCCACTAGTGGTGAGGTGCAACAACCAAGTAATATTTCACAGAATATTTCTTCTTCTAGTGTTTCCGATCATTCCGAAAACATGTCTAGGCCCACATTGAATATTGACAGATTAACCCATTCACGTCCAAACATTCCTATTTTGATAGGTTATATAGACGATTGTTGGCGAGGTCCAAGTCTAAATTCGTGGTTCGCTGCTATTGAGCTTTATTTCGCTGACGAAGGGATTAGCACCGATACAAAGAAACTGAGGGCGTATACCCGTTTCCTTTCTCACAAAGAAGGTAATGTTTCAGCGCTTATATTATCGACCCCGGAATTGCTTCAGGCTACTTCTTGGCTTCAGTTCAAGACCGATTTGTCTTTATGCCTAGACCCCCTTAATTCCAAGAGTTCTTTCGAGGCTTTTAAAGATTTCATCGAAGTGAGGTGGAACTCCCACCACTCACTGCCTGAGTACCTTACAGAGTCTCAAAAGGCATTACAAATGTTTCTAGATTCGTCTTCGACGTTGCACGGAGTGGATTTTACCCCGGAACAACGTAGGTTGTTATTATTCTCTTCATTATATATAAATGCTAAGCCACAGTTCCAGAGGATTCTGAATGAGGAGTTCTCCATTTCAAATTCGATACCGCAACAGATTCAAAAATATTTGAAGAAGAGCCAAGTAATTAACAGTGGTAAGGTTGCTTCTTCTACAGGTAAAACGTCTAATTTTAATACTACTTTTCCAGTATATACAACTCAATCTGAAGAAAATGAGTTGTCACAATCGTCTCATCAGGCTTACCCTGCCGAAAATACTTTTTCATATCAATCTTTTTCGTCTCCAAAATCTCCGTCTCCGTCTCCGAGACGTCAAGACACACGAAGTAACGTCTTTTGCAAGAAGTGCGAACGCCATGGGCACTATACTTCTGAGTGCATCTATGACCCTTTTTGTTCATTGTGTTTTGCCCAACATTTGCGCGGTTCTCAAAGAAACTGCATGAATACTATTTGGAATCCTTTTTCCCCTCAAAGTTTGAATAGGGTAAAGTTTATAACCCCTCAAGAACGTGAGAGATATTCTCGTAATCAAAATAATGTTCATTCTAATTCTTCGTTTTCTAGAGGTTCGAAACAAGGTTTCACACAAGGTCAGAGCGACCATAAGCATCATTCACAGGTAAATTTTTGTCAGGATTTGTCAAATATGCATTCTAAGGGTAATAAATATAATACTAATGTCCAGAATAGGCAGGTATTTTCGGGTAGAAACTCCCCTCAAACTCCCGGAGATAGAATGGTTAAGTATCAGTCTCCGAGTTCGTTCCAAAATAATGAACGTCATCACGTATCTCAGGTCGATTCTTTAGACCCAAATTATTTTTCAAACTCAAATGTGAGTAGTATAAATGCCAAATATGGAGTCCGTGAAGACGAAATTCACGATGAAAGTTCGAATTTTTTGCAGTCTAGTCGGGATAACTGCTATGAATATGCGCCATGCGCAAAATTTTTATGATAATTCTGCATTCCGCCCAGCGAAACTATCGCATGAGTCCAATTCTTTTGTTAGTCATCATGACGATAATGAGATACAACCTCATTCTCATGATCTTAATTTTCCTTCTCGTAGCAAGGCGACTCGAAGTCGCGATATTTCTCCTCATTCACTAAAATATGCAGGAGAAGATATTGTAAATCAAATCCTTCATTTGGATCCAGATTAGGTTTCAAATCTCTCACAGTACTCCTATGCATGATCGTTCCGATCATAACTCTTCTTTTAATAACGAAGCTTCCTGTTCTTAATTCTGTTTCATAGTTTCTTTTTGGGTGTTTTTCTTTGCATGCTTTTTCAAGGGATATTCTTCTGGATATCTGATAAGTTGATTTGAAGTGTTTAGTCATGCTTATTTATGTAAATATTATTATTTTTTTGTAAGTAATTAAACGCCCAAGGACTTGAAATGCGATTATGGGAGGAAGGTCTTTCATTTAATGTTTTGAAGAGAGGAGTGTTGTTTTCTTTTATGTAATTATTTATATGTGTAAATTATGTATAATAGTTTTCAAATGATTTAGGATATATTGTTTTTAAATAAGAGATGTAATTATCATTACGTTAGGAAGAAAATTTATTACATAAATTTTCTTAATTTCGTGGGGGAAACTTTCTTTACCATAATTTTTAGGTATGGTTTCGATGTATTTATTTAAAAACAAATCAGTGAAGTATTTATAATGTTTTAGAAGAATTTATATTTCGGGAAAGAGTTTAAGTTCCGAAGTGAGCGATGAGGAACGAGATTCTCTGCCACAGAAAATATTTAAGAAAGTGTCGAGAGTAGAGCTTGGAACTTGGTTGTGAGGAGACGTGTTTTAAACGTTGTGCTATTAAATTATAAAAGTGAGAGTTTAAATTACCTGTGTATTATTTAACTGTGATTTATATTTTAAGAAAGTGACTGTGTTTATTTTGAATCTATTTACGAAAGAATTTGGAGAAGAAAATTCTTTTATTTGGCATGTTTATATTTTTGTCTCTGTTCGAGATTTTTCTGCAACGAAGCTTGCAAGCCATTTTTGAAAAGGCTGTACCATAGATTAGGTACTGTATTATTCTAAAATATACGCTTTTCTGTCTACAAAAGAAGAGTAGATATTTATTTGTATTTTGCTCCTGTATGAGCTTTGAATCATTTCTTACTGCCATTTTTGTTCACAAGCGAACAATATTTTCTTATTATCGATTGCCAGGTAACATTTTAAAACTTTGAAAAACTCTCTCACTTTAAAAACTTTTGTTGTATATAATCTATGTTTGAAAGCTCTCACTCCGTTGCTCTATATTTATTACATTGAAGATTGTTTCCCATATGCTTTGGCTTCACGAATTTTATTTTATATTTCTTAAAGAAGAAACTTATATGTATTTTTATGAAGAAAATTTATTATAAGAAAAGGATTTTAATTTTTTCACGAATTTTATTTTATATTTCTTAAAGAAGAAACTTGTATGTATTTTTATGAAGAAAATTTATTTATAAGAAAAGGATTTTAATTTATTAAGATACATTTTATTTGACCAGTATTTTAACGATTATATAATATATATTATTCTGTGAATAGTTTGAAGAAGGATATAAAAATATTTTAAGAATATTTATTTATGTAATTTTGGACAAGGAAATTCAGTATATCAGAAATATTTTTATTTATTATTTTACAAAGTAAAAGTTAGAAATTGGAAGCTTTTGTTTCATACCCTAGCGTCATGTTCACAAATTTTCTTCATGTCCAATATTCTCTCATTTGTCCGAAACTAAAAAATATAAAATAAAAAGACCAATTATTAACTGCAAGTCTAAAGGCGAAATCAGATGCTACCATTAGGTTACACACGAGTCAAGAATAGTAAGTAACACCCTGCTGGAAATATATAGGGTGGAAAGAATGGTTTTCCCGTAACAGGACAAGATATTTCATATATATATATATATATAATATATATTATAATATAATATAGTTATATTATATATTATATATATATATATATATATATATATATATAAATATATATATATATATATATATATATAAATTTTAACTTCATTTGAAATGTAAACACTTGCGTAAAATTCCCCCCCCCCCCCCAAAAAAAAAAAAAAATCTCCGGCTATGGGCCTGATATATATATATATATATATATATATTATATATTAATATATTTATATATATATATATATATATATATAATATATATATAATATATAATATATAATTATATATATATTATATATATTTATTAATTTAATTTTTTAAATTTCATATAATAATTTCTAAATTTTAATTTTAAATAATATTTTATTATACCTAACCTAACCTATAATAAAAAATTAGCTATATAAAAAAAAATTGGTTTAAATTTTATTAATAAAAATATTTATATTATTATCGATTAAAATATTGATTGTAATAATATTATTATCAATTAAAATATCAAAATTGGGGGGTGTTATCATGCACCCTATAATATATATACCGTAAAATGGGGGAAAATCGTCACTGGAGGGGAGCGCGCGTGACCATTATAATTTTTTTAAATATTTTTTTAAATTAAAAACATTTTTCAATTAGAGAAAGGATTTTTTAAGTAGCAAATAGATTATATTTTAACCATATAATAAAAATTTTAAAGTAAATAACTTACACCTACTAGTCAAAAAAAATTCCCAAAGTTGGAAAAATTTTTTTTTTTTTAAATTGCAAAAAAATTCTAAGACCTGGTGAATCTCGTAGAATTAAGATATCAGAATTTTGACTTAGATGCATATTGGGAAGTCTATTTTTAACATTTTCCGTGTAAAAAATTTAAAATATTAAGCTTATTTTTAAAGTTTAGTTTTTTCAATTTCGGGGAAAAACTGGTCAGTATAAACTTGTATAAAAATGTCCATTTTTTTTTTAGTTTTTAATAATATTTTATTCTAATTTTTTATGTATGGTAGACTATAAGACATTTGTTTAATGTTTTCTATCCATTCTTTCTTCTATCTAGTGTAAGGATAAAAAAAAAGGGCAAATCAATACTGTCGTGCAATACTCATAAAAAATAAATAAACTAAAAGTGGCTATTTTGTTAAAAAGTGCAATTTTATTGTTAATTACTATTAAAAATTATTAAAATTGATTGTCATAATTTAAATTATAATATTGTGAAAAATTTTTCGTCAAAAAGTTCACGTGAAATGTTCGTACATAGGCCTACTCGTAATATAAAGTGCCTATTTTGTTAAAAAGTTGAAATATTATTATTATTATTATTATTAGAAATTATTAAAAATTATTTGACATAATTTTTTTTTCAATGCTTATTTAGGCATAAAAAATGAAAATAAAATTTCAATTTGTAAAAATCAACGTTTGCAAATATTAATTAAAATAATAACCTTAGACTTGTGTTTTTCTATCCAAATTAAATCTATAACATTATTAAACTCTATTTAACATTTTAAATTTATAATTATAATTAGTTTTGGACTCGCACAAACCAAATAATATTTTAATGAACCGGCTTTTCTGCTAGAATAACTGAATGTGTGCCCACGAATTGGCACTTCTGAAAAAATGATTTTCAAAAAAAATAAAATACTCATTTCGAGATTTTTATTATTTTCATTATTCTAAAACATTAAGGAAACTCTAACTGTGAGAAAAACTATTAAGTATAGATGTAACTTAAAATTTCGATTTTTCATGATTCATTAAAAAAAAAAAACCGATTTGACAGAAATTTTCCCCCATTTTTAACGGTATATATATAATAATATAGTATATATATAATTATATATATATATATTTATATATATATATTATATATATATATATATATATATATATATATATATATATATATATATATATATATATAAAATTAAAATAAATCCATGATCCATTTTCCCCCTGTTCAGTGTTCTGCTTTACCTTGATTCTTAAAGAAAAAAAAACATTAATTTCTTAAAAACTAAAAGAAAGTTTACATTTAATATGAAAAAAAACAACTTACCTTTATATTATACTTTATCCACTAGTTAGAACTTTTTAGACATAGGACAGCTTTTTTCTGCTGGCCTCAGAAAAAAATTAGCAGTTTGGCTAAAATATTTACCATACTTTAAAAAATGGGAAATGTTTTAAGTAATACCTATTACTTATTAGATTTATTTTATACAAAACATTGAATAAATAATGACTATTGTATAAAAAAAAAGTCAAATTCAGAAAATTTAACGGTTTCTTTCATGCAAAAAATTTCAACTAAATTTTGTAAACAGGGGATTTTGATTTTATGGTAACTTGAGAAGATAAGACTAAATGGGCCAAAGAATTGAATCCTTGTTCATTATGCCCAGGTTTATTTCATGAATCAGATTCTTGTTTCAGGAAAGATAATAGGTTGGAATAGATGTTATCATCACAAATTAAATAATAATATACTTACATTTTATCCAAATAAGAATGGTCAGAATAGAATAAATATCATTGTGATTAACTTTAATGAATCATGAAAACGATAAATAATTTTACTAGGACATTGAATGATACTTTTTAGATTTGATTAGTGAAATTTAATTTATTTACAGAAAGCAATTTTAATTACAGAAAATAGGGACATGAAAGAAAAATTCTAAATAGATATATCAACATAGTACTTACCATAATCCTTTAGTTTCACCTGTTTATTTCCCAATAGAAATAGATTATTGATTGCAATATTTACCATGTAATGTTGCATATAAAATATATATAAAAAATTAACTTTTGCAGGCAGGTCTTTATTTTAA
>JABUQX010054835.1:37500-44405 GCA_015478945.1 Trachelipus rathkii
TTATTCATATCCTTTTCGTTTTTTGGTCATGATCGAATTAACATTAGTTCTATAAACCTGGTAAAACCTTCACACACTCCCTTGCGTGTCGACTTATCGTTCAGAGCTCTTAGAGTCCGAGTGATATGGCAAGAAGCCGGAACCTCTGTTAGAGAAAGCCTTCAGATTTCTCTTTCAGACTTGCCATTGGCTGCTTGGGAAGAAGGTTGACACTGAAGCAATCAGGAAACTATCGAATTGTTCTTCAATTCTTCATTCCAGGATTCCAGGTCAGAACTGATTTAAGTTAATACTATTGTAGCTGTTAAGTTAATGTATATTCGTTTCTGTAATATACCGGTTTCACCTATTACGAAATCTGAAAAACTTTTATAAATCGACTAAAGGGGAGCTGGAGACACTTTACCGGAGTTTGAATACTTTCCTAATCAGAAAGTGTCAAACCCCCGCGCCTCCTCTCCCCCACATATATATATATATTTATACTACTTATCAAAATTAGCGCACCACAAGGGTACGTGGCGAAGGAAGGGTAGAAAAGGTTGAAGAACGTGAAGACACTTTATTAGACAATGACAATAACATGGCGGATTCCTCCCCAGAACCGAAGGTTGATAGAGTGTGAGGCCACGGTGCAGCCAAAGGGTCTCGCAGTAGGGTTCGGAGATTAGGCGCTACAAAAACACAATGTTGGTACGTACGGCGATGGCCGCTGGTGGTGTTGAGTCTGTCTCAATACCGTGTATGACCCCCTCTGGCACGGATGACTGCCTGACACCGTCCTGGCATGCTCTCGATGAGTGGGCAAATGTCTTCGACACTGATTTGATCCCATACGTCGTGCAGTGCCTGTCGCAGGTCCGGGAGGGTCCGTGGAGGGTTGCAGCTGTCGGATCCGACGTTTCAGGATATCCCACAAATGTTCGATTGGGTTGAGGTCCGGACTATTTGCTGGCCACTCCAACGCCGTAATTTGAGCCGTCCTAAGGTAGTTGTTCACACATTAGGCCTTGTGTGGTCTTGCATTTACATGCATTAGGATGAAAGAGTCACCGATGTAGGGGGCATATGGCAAGACATATGATTCGAGAATGTCTGTGATATACCTTACAGCTGTAAGAGTGCCTCCATCGAAGGTGTGCAACTCCGTAGTCCCCGATAAAGAGATGCCTCCCCAGACCATAACCGACCCACCTAAAAACGGTGGCACCTGCAGCACATTGAATTGCGCGAACCTCTCCGTCGGTCGTCGGTATACTCTAGCACGCCTGTCCGAGTACAGAGACACTCTCGACTCGTCCGTAAAGAGCACCTTTGCCCAATCGTCGACCATCCAATGGATGTGTTCTCGGGCAAATGCCAGTCGCGCCCTTCGATGTGCCGTGGTGTGCGGTGGACCTATAGCAAGCCTCCGGGGCCGGTAATTATGTTCCGCAAGGCGTCGACGCACTGTATTATCACTCACCCTGGTGCCGTGTACCTCCGCCAGCTGTATCTGCAAATGTCGTGCCGTTGTGTGGCGATCTCGTAATGCACGCAGACGTATAAATCAGTCTTCCACGGGTGTCGTGGCCCAGGGCCTACCTTGTCCTCGCCTGCGATCATGTGTCAGGGTTTCCTGGTACCGTTTGAATACCCGTGCAATCGTTGTGTGCACTACACCGAACCGTCAACCAGGTGCCCGGTACCCGTGTCCTTCGGCGTGAAGTGTTGTTATCTTTACGCACTGATCTCTTGACAGTTGACGCACTATCCTTTCTATGTTTATCGGAGTCGCTTCGTACGTGATGATCCCTCGCTCGATTATACCCCAGACGCAGTGACATTTAACCTAGTGGTGCGTTATATTTGATGAGTATTTTATATATATATATATATATATATATATATATATATATATATATATATATATATATATATATATATATATATATATATATATATATATATATATTTTTATATATATATATATATATATATATATACTAAGCAAGCATTATATATATATATATATATATATATATATATATATATATATATATATATATATATATATAAAAAGCTGCTACATATATTTGCAGAAACATACGTTTCTTCTTTTTTATGTCATGGACTTGTCATAAAACAATTTTACTTACAGAAGGGGTGGTGAGGGTATAGGTTAGTTTTCATTATGAGGAACTTGAGCTCTGGATGAGGGAATATCTGGGTATGAAAGAGATTGCCTTCCTTTACCTTCCCATATTTTGTAATATCCACCATGCAGAAGTAGCAGTCATCATATTGAGTCGTTGGCTCTCGCCATATTCTGGGAATAGCCAAAGGCATTGCTTTTCTTGTTCCTCTTAGCCATCCTTCTAGGGTTGTTTTATAGATTCCACATATAATGAAGTGCCCAGCGCTTATCTTAGTCACCAATAGGCATACCAAAGTAGAGCCTGTACGCTATCCAATACTTGGTTTCCTTCATTATTTTGGTGGAAATGTGCTTAGAACTAGCATAATATCCACACACATAACAAAATGAATCTGCCAACGTTTTACACTGTCTGCTTGTAATTTTATAAATGTTTATTATATTATTACTAATATTCTGAAAATTATAAAAGAAATTTAAGTTTATTATCTCACCTTCAATTATATCATTGCACTAGAATGTAGTTAAACAATGGTAAATATATGTAAGGGGGGCTGTTGTACTGACAATTTGTATAGTAATTGTGGAGCTAATTTTAAGGAGTGGGTCACGTTTTTGCACAAGCACAGAAATTCATCAGGCTATCAAGTATCAAGTATCAAATATGTTTCATTTATTACTTCAGATATTAATAGCTTTAGTAACCTAAACAAAAATAATGTCTAGATTTATCTTTCAGAACATTGATGAATGATATCTGTTTAGTAAACTTAATGTAACTTTGCATGTATTTCCTTATTTCTTTAAATTTCTTTAAACTGTAAATGTGAAAGGAAATATTGTAGTATCGTTGAAGACTATATTCATAGAAGATATTATATTCATCAAATCAAAGACATTACTTATTAAAAATCAGGTATGTTCTCCGCTTACCTCTATCTTTGCTTGTTGCTTGTTTTCGTTACTGCAATGCTTACTTAAAAATAATTAATTAATTAATCCTAACGAGTCAATAAATCAAATACCTTGCTTGTATTGCAGACCTATGTGTTTTGCTCATTCGAAGTGCTGAAGCAATCTAGGCTCTTATTACACTATCGCCCCTCTTTGAAATTCTTTCATTTAAAAGGAAAGGGTTAGTAATTTATAATTAAAGTTCATTAATAAAAATAGATTTATTTTAATTAAAATAGGTAAAAGAGGCTAATAGTTATTATGTTATTATTTTATTAAAACAGGGTTCATATGCCGGGAGCCATCTGGCTGTTTTCATATGCTTTTCCTGCAGCTTTTCATATGCTGGGAGATTTTTACCTAGTGGGAGCTTTTCATAGGCTGGGAACTTTTCCTGCATTCTCCATAGGCTGTCTAGAAACTACTTTTATAGGCTTCAGTCTCACTTCTGTGTTCATGACAACTTTGTCTGAGTAGAGTCATTTCTGGAAAGGAATAAAAACAAATTATAAAT
Source organism: Trachelipus rathkii (assembly GCA_015478945.1). NCBI lineage: Eukaryota > Metazoa > Arthropoda > Malacostraca > Isopoda > Trachelipodidae > Trachelipus > Trachelipus rathkii. Next base: position 41,106 of record JABUQX010054835.1, read on the forward strand.
TATCCAACAAATATCTTGGGACACTGAAAGGAATATTGCTTAAATCTACATTTGAAAAAGATAAGATCACTAAAATTATAAGACTACAGTTTCTACTAAGTAACTACTTTCATCCCTTCACAAATTGTGGAGGAAAAATAGAGTAAATAGAAGGATTAGAAAACAATTTCAAACATTAACGCTATTAAGCTAAGTTTGAGAAGCAGTTATACTTATTAATAATAATAATTTACCCAGATTTTGCCTTAAATTTTTCGATCATTATTTTCATGAACTAGTACTATCGTATACTTTCTCGTGGCCAGTTGAAGGTCAATTGTACTTAATTCAAATTAATACGAGGATACTAATTGTGTATCTCGTCTCTGTTAATAATATTTATCCGGCTCTATTAAAAACAGTAACAATTACATCTTTTTTTTTAGACCTTTCTATTGATTGTTTTTTTTCATGGTTGGTTTTTGTCAAAGTAGTAATTCAATGGAAAAGTGTAATTGTCAGAAATAGAAAATAATATGACACATCACAATCTCTTGGACATTGTTGGCCGATCAGAATCGAAGTCCTACTCGTTGACCCTCACATTAGGAGAAATCCCTAATTGGTTGGCTCTCGTGTGGACACGATTTAGATACTTTTCTTCGTGGACGACGGACCAAAGTGGAAGAGTTAAGAAAGGTAATAGCCTGTTCACTAATAGTTAGTCTATTTAATATAATATCTTACTTTACGAACTTCGGAATTTGACAAAATTAATTACTACGTTTATATCTGTGCGAATTACATCTGGGGAAGTGACGCTTAGCTTTGTATAGCGTCACTCCCCTAAATATATATATATATATATATATATATATATATATATATATATATATATATATATATATATATATATATATATATATATATATATATATAATATATATATATATATATATATATATATATATATATATATATATATATATAAATCAGTTCTTAAGCATGCAATCCCCACAAAACATTAATGGCAACTGACTTTTACTCAGCGCGATGCCGGTAACGACCGTACAAAATGAGAAGATGCCAGTAATTATTTTATGCCGTCGTAACATGAAAACTAGAGAAAAGCTAAAAACACATTTGGAATCTGCATAAAAACTGTATTAACAAAAACAATAAAAAATATCAGAAGAAACAAAAAAAAATTTGTTTTGTTACAATGTGTAATAAACTTAGTTTCGATATATAAAAGGTTCTAATGAGGAATTTCTTAAGCTAGCTGAAACCCCACAAGAATGGCATCTCCGACGGTGAACCACTTCTAGAATGCATAACCGAGGAGCTTTCTAGCGTGACAAAAAAAAAAAAAAATCACAGAAATGGAAGCCGCCTTATCAGCAACCCCTGGCAAGAGCACTGATAGTGACTATGGTGGCTTTTCAACAAATAAACCTACTGAAGATGAAGAGGATTTGGATATGTTAGACTTTGATAAGTTCATGGCTGAAATTGCATTGACATCTCATTCACCTTCACAGGAATCACCCCAAGGAACCTCATTGAAAAACCTGAAGAGACAGTCAACAAGGAGCAAAGATAATTCAAATTTGCAATCTATGAAAGAGGAGATGAGGCTGTACGAGAATATGGAGATGCTGCCTACAGAAGAGAATCCTTTCATGTAGTTGCATGAAAATGGGCCAAGGTTTCCATTATTATCAGTGCTTGCAAGCAAATATTTATCAGCCCCTCCCTCATCAGTCGAGAGCGTTTTTTAGTGTAGGTGGGAATGTAACCACCCCAAAAAGGAACAGGCTCTCACCAGATACTAGTGAAAGCTTAATGTTTTTGCATCATAATTTGAGAATTTTTGAATTTGAGTATTGAATGATATCTATCTTTATCTTAAAGGAGTATATTATTATGTGATGTTTGAATAATAGAGTTTTTTTATTTTGTCTTTTCAGCTGATTAATTGAGGTCTCTTTCATTGTTTTTATTCTTTATATTGTAGCTAGTTAAAGAATCCTCTTGTAAATTGTAATCATGTTAAAACATAAAAGCTAGGAGCTAAACTTTGTTAATACTTACTGGAAAATGGAAATAGAATATTTTTTGAATGAACACAAACATAAAAAAAGTTATTAATATTATATTTGCATTTAATATTCCTTTAAGATACCATTTTAATTTATAAAATAAATATACTTGGGTACAATCAAATATGAAATAAATGACTAAATATTGGTTGTACAGGGAATGAAATACTGAGTTGCCTAGCAGTACACAAATGTTCTATCTTATTACTGTGTATTTATTATATAAATTAAAGTATCGGTATCAGTATCGGTATCGGTATCGGTATAAAAATAAGTATCTATATCTGTCTCTTTTTTTTGTATCGTATATATATATATCTAATATATATATATATATATATATATATATATATATATATATATATATATATATATATATATATATATATATATATATATATATATATATATATATATATATATATATATATATATATATTCTATATATACTATATATATAATATTTCTTACTAGACACAAAAAGCAATGGAAGTTGGTACGTTCAGGAAGGGTTCAAGTAGAAGATATACTTTATCTTGTTAGAAAGACAAGCGGAAGTATGCACGTGTTCTTGATTTGCTCAATATGAACTGAGGAACTTAAGAAAGCTAAGAAAAGCCTTTGATGAAGTTAAATACGCTGGCATGTAGCTCTAATATATATATATATATATATATATATATATATATATATATATATATATATATATATATATATATATATATATATATATATATATATATATATATATGCTGCTGTGTTAATTAACTGCTATACTAACTACTATACTATATATATATATAGCAACATATATATATATATATATACAAACATACACTTCATAGAGAGTTGCATATTTGAGAGTTGAAAAGTCATGGGGTCAATTAAAATGATATATATATATATATATATATATATATATATATATATATATATACATATATATATATATATATATATATACTATATATATATATATATATATATATATATATATATATATATACGGTATATATATAAATAAAATGTTAATCCTCTATTCTAATGTATTTAACATTGAATATTTTTTAATTTTTTTTTTGGTAAACAATGGTGGTCTAAAGGGCAGATTTGAGAGATTGACAATGTAACAAGTAGAAAAGAAGATGATAATAGTGATAATAATAGTTTTGAATTGCATCAAAAGCATAAATACTTTAGCAGTTTTTGAAAATATTTA
>JABUQX010054836.1:15000-22500 GCA_015478945.1 Trachelipus rathkii
GTCATTAAAGCCAGTCCTCTTAGGCATTTTTTTCCTGTAGAATTGAAAATGTATGTTTTGAGCCTTTTCAGAATAACGAAATATCTTTTCGGAGTGAACGTTTTGAGTGAGGTAATTGCTAAAATCCTTAATGGTTAGGCCTGCGGTTATTGTTATACACTCCGTCGCGACGGCCGGTGTCCAATGTTCGAATCCCGCTGATGGAGAGTAAAATCTCCTGTGACTCATTCATTTAAAAATTAACAATCCAAATGTGACTGTCACAGGATCAATATTTTATTTATCAATAACGTAAAATTTGTAATAGATACCTATGGAATGAGTGACTTTACAAAGATTAGTGTGTACGGATCTATGGCTGACGAACTTGCTCTCTAACTGGTTTGGAAAATTATCAAGAAAAGAAATTGCAATTGTCCTATATATATTTTTAATTTTACATTGATTCTCATACGAGGCATTCTCATTTCTTTTCTAACAGAAAGCAGAAGTTCTGTTGCAACATCCAAAATGTTTGAAAAAAGTTTTCATTTCGAAGTAGCTTTGGCTCAAATATTTCTTCGACGATTTCAAATAAACTAAATTTTCAGTAATGATTAAGAGCAGTTTGGTGCCTGCTGGATGCTAATTATTTTGGGCGATCTGCAATAATGGAAGAGTGTAGGAGAATAAAGATGAAGTCATAGATAAACTTATAATAAATTTATTTTTGATTACAGACTTCAAAAGATCTGAGTTTTTGTGAAGAAGGGTTAATATCTTGATCTATTCAAACCTTCTAAAGCTTCAACAAATGACTTTAAAAAGTTTTTCTCTAGAGTCGTAAGAATCCATCGAAACTTCCACCAACCTAGTTTCATTCATTTGTGTGAGTTTGTCCATTTTGTGTCTGGGAAAATCTTTCTTAATTTTCCTATTTTTCTATTTAAACGGTAGTCCACCTTAGCAATCTAAAATAGTACCCAGTTGCATTTGCAGTGCCATGAAGTTTCTAATGTGTGTACTTCATATGTATGTGAACAGCAATGAACAGATGACGTCACTGGATATTTTCGACAGCTTAAACACCTCTAAAACCTTTCTCCATTGCTTCTGCACCACCATATCGTTGTCCAATCAGAAAGTACCTATTTATGTCAGCGTTCGTAGTATTAACTTCGCTAGAGATTCTCCTTTAATGCTTACAACAACCACTTAAGCTAAGAAATCTTCACTGCCCACAAATATGATTCCTCTTTCATATTAATATATACTTTTAATTTGCTGTGATTTATTATTATTTTTATTATTATTAAAAATTAAAATTAAGAGACTTAAGCCATCAAAAACTTTGATCACTTAAATAATTTCGAACCCCCTGAACCCCCAACCCCCGGTCTACGGCCTTGCCTGCAATGACATAGGACTACAAGACTTGGTCTATAGACATGATTTCCAACCCTATATTTATTTAATACTCTTCTCACTCCTTTTTTTTTTTTTTTTTATGGTAATTCAACTTGTTACAATAGATGTGTCTTGAATATGCCAAATTTTTATTAAACTTTATGAAAAAAAGGAAGTTTGATACGCAAACAATCGTTTTCCTATATTATATAAATTATAAATCCGAATGCTAAACGAAATAAAACTAAGTCTATAACAATTTCCTATTATATAAACTATTAATTTGAAGGTTAAATAATTTAACAATAAGGCTATAATAATAATTTATTTAATAATATAGGTAATAATAAGGCTATAATCATTTAATTAATTGAAATGGAATAAGGTAAAGTTTTCCGGGATTACTTGATATTAAAAATTTAATTAAATTTATTATAATTTTAATAATTTACGAATATGTGTGTGAGCGAGCGTGTGATTGTGTGATGTGTGTGTGTGTGTGTGTGTGTGTGTGGTGTGTGTGTGTGTGTGTGTGTGTGTGTGTGTGTGTGTGTGTGTGTGTGTGTGTGTGTGTGTGATGGCTTGTATATGTGTGTGTGTGCACGATCACTTTTCCGCAAACTAAAGGAACCATTATTTCTAAACAGTTTAACTAATTACAATTGCAATTAATGAAATTTGGCACTCTGATAGGCACTATGCTACCATTCTATAAATTAGTTGAACCTTTGCTACTTTTGTTTTCTTTTTCTTTAGATTACTTAGTACCTGTTGAACTTTGTATGAGACTCTGCCCACTTCTGTTTGAATTATTAGAAATTGTCAATAAAAATGGAATTTGTTTTTGAGACTAGACGAATTTCATATATCAATAAAGTCGCTAAAGTATGGCGAGTCTTAAAAATTATATATTATAAATACCTCACAAGGGCTCTTAATCTACGGGTCGCGACCCAAATTTGGGACGCAGGTGTTTCCGACACTGGTCGCCTTAGCTTCTCAAATAAAATTATTTAAATTTAAATAAATTAAATTAATTTTAAATTTTAAACCTTCGTGTTCAACAAGTATAAACACGAAAATGGGTATGAGTAATCTCGTTTCAAAAAATTTGGGTGAACAAAGAAATGAACATCAATGTTGATTATGGGTGGCGAAGTTGATCGTCTTGCTGATTTTGGGTTGCAAAGTTGATCGTCATTTTGTTTTTGGGTTTGAAAGTTGATATATTGACTTGTTGATTTTGGGTCGCAAAATCATCATCCTCTTTATTTTGGGTAGCGAAGTTGATTGTCTTGTTGATTTCGAATCACAAAGTTGATTGACTTGTTAATTTTGGGTAGCGAAGTTGATCGACTTGATGATTTTGGGTAGCGAAGTTTTAATCGACCTGTTGGTTTTGGGTCTCAAAATCATCGTCTTTTTCATTTTGGGTATTGAAGTTGATAGAATGGTTGGTTGATTTTGGGTAGTGGTAAAAAATGATTAAAGAACCTCTGATCTATAATGACGCTGTTATGGGAGCTCCTCCAGTGTAGCATATCAATATTTAAGAGATGTCTCCAAATTTCAATGTTAGAAAATTGCAATATAATTTTTGCTACAAATTTATATTTAAGTAGTATTTATATAAATCTCTCTCTCTCTCTCTCTCTCTCTCTCTCTCTCTTCCTCTCTCTCTCTCTCTCTCTCTCTCTTCTCTTCTATCTTATATATATAATATATAAATATATATAATATTTATAGTATATATATATATTATATATTAGTCATATATATATATATACTATAATTTAATAGATATATATATATATATATATAATATAGATAAAGCATAAGCATGGACAGTTGGAAACATTTATTAAAGATAATATTTCAGTATTTCAACTCCTGCTGAAATTATTCTCAGTCAGGCCTATATAACAATAAATATATAAATAAATAATAATTACAAAATAATATAAATAAATAATGAATAATAAATAAATGAAAGCTAGTAATAAAAAAATAAGTCAATATATAAATAGTAAATATTGATAAATGTCTTCTTAACAAATTTCATAAATAGTCTCCATGTTTCTAAGTAAGCATAGTTGGGTTCTCTTAATGGTAAATATTTATTGATTAATTTATTATTATTATTATTCATTTTATTATTATTATTTTATTATTATTATTAGTATAATTTATTATTATTTTTATTATTTTCTTGCATTACTAGTGTAGTAGTAGTAGTAGTTGTAGTAGTAGTAGTAGATAGTAGTAGTAGTAGTAGTAGTAGTAGTAGTAGTAGTAGTAGTAGTAGTAGTAGCATTTTATTATTATTATTATTATTATTATTATTATTATTATTATTATTATTATTATTATTATGATTATTATTATTTTTTATTTATTTTTATTATTTATTATTATTATTATTATTTTTATTATTATTATTATTATTATTATTATTATTATTATTATTATTATTATTATTATTATTATTATTATTATTATTATTATTATTATTATTATTATTATATTATTATTATTATTATTATTATTATTATATATCATTATTATTTTATTATTAATTATTATTATTATTATTATTATTATTAGTAGAGTAGTAGTAGTAGTAGTAAGTAATCGTTTATATTATTTATTATTTTGTATTATTATTATTATTTATTATCTACTAATATAATTATTATTATTATTAGTCATTATAGAATCTCTGTTTTTATTAAAATTATTCTGATTATTATTACTATCTTGATTTTTTATTATTATTATTATTATTATTATTATTATATAAATTATTATTATTAATTATTATTATTATTATTATTATTGCACTGCTCTTTATGATTGTTATTGCTATTTTTCCTATTGTTACGTATGTAAATGTAAAAACTTTCCTAATAATATCACACACATTTTGTACGTAATCGAATGCAAAGCAAATTATTATTATTATGATTATTTTTATTATTATTATTATTATTATTATTATTATTATCATTATTATTAATTATATTATTTATTTATTATTATTATTCTTATTATTATTATTATTAATTTTATTATTGTTTTTATATTATTATTAATTATTTAATTACATTTTATAATTATAAATTATAATATTATTATTATTATTATTATTATTATTATTATTATTATTATTATTATTATTATTATTATTATTATTATTATTATTATTATTATTATTATTATTATTATTATTTTTATTATTATTATTGTTTTATTATTATTATTATTATTATTATTATTATTATTATTATTATTATTACTATTATTATTATTATTATTAAAAGATAATAGCTAAAAATCAATATTTTACTATATTTAAGTCTTTATGTTCTTAGTTAACCCTGTATTTAGTTATGTATGTATTTATTTGCACAAAAAATACATGCACCAATATATTCGCGTGTCTAAAGCATAACATCCAACAATGTCACTAATACAACACTAAAACACGCGAATATGTTGGTGCATGTATTTTTGTGCAAAAAAAATAAAATAAATAAAAAATAAAGGAAAAGATTTCTGTGGTATCTAAAATGCAGGTACCTCAAATATCCAATACCCATAACTACACACACACACACACACACTCGAGGATAAAATGTAACAAACAACAACAACATTACTAAAAAAAAGAACAACAATAACAAAAACTACTTCAATTTAAAAATAAAAGGAAACAAGGAAATAGTCATCCGGAGGTATCTGAAATACAGATTTTAAAATTTCAGGATATATAAGAATCTACAGTATCCGCTACCTATATACAGATACACATCCGCGAGTATAAAACCTAACATAAAACAACATCACTAAAAAAAACAACAACAAAAAATATACACTGACAATGAAAGCTATATATAAGAAAAAATCATCTGAAGGTATCTAAAATATTCGATACTTTTCACTAATAATACACACACACACCCTCGAAACAAGAACGTAACATCCAACAACATCACTAAATACATTAACAAAAATCACTTTGGTTTTTTTAAAATTTTTGAGAAAAGAGAATGAAAACTGTTCATTTTAGGAGCACCGAATTAAATAATATCAGCAACGCAAGTGTATAAAGCTCACACTAAACAACTGCTCGTTCCTGAATCATCGCAGGTGTTATTAATATTTAGACTCGCTATTTAATCGCAGTTTTTAAATACAAAGATATATATATTATATTATATATATAATATATATATATATAGTATATATAATATATATATATATATATATATATATATATATATATATATATATATACTATATAATATATATATATATATATATATATATATACTTATGTATTATAGTATAATTTATATATATATATATTATATATATTATTATATATTTTATTATGAAATATATATATGAATTATATATATATATATATATATTAATATATATATTTATATAATTGCACCATACACACACACATACATAGACACCTATATATGTATGTGTGTGTGTGTTTATGTGTGCAATATATATATATTGTATTATTATTTCTATAATATTATATATATATATATTGTATTATATATATATTATATATATATATATTATATATATATATATTACGGTATATATATATATTATTATTATATATATTATATAATGATTATATATATATATACTATATTATATATATTATATATATATATATTATATGTTTGTAGTGTGTGTGTTTGTGGATAGTGTATCGGTAAGTAAAATACATACATGTGTCTAACAACTCGTTTCAAATACAATATATATATATATATATATATATATATATATATTATATTAATATATTATTATATATATATATATATTATATAATATATATATTATATATATATATTATATAATATATTATATATTTATATTATATACGGAATATCTTTTATGTAGTACTCGTTGTGTACGCAAAACTATATCTAATTAAATATCTTGCTAGTTTTAAAAACAAATATTTTACTACGTAGATTAAGTAGTGTGTTGTGCTACGGTAAAAAATAATGCACTAATTAACCCTTATTTCGTCGGAAGATGTCGATTAGTGATTTGCGTAGGTAAGTTACATTTTGCATCTAAGTCTTTGTTTTAACCGCACCAACTGACACACACACCACATATATATTATATATATTTATATATAATATATATATATTTATATTTATATATATATATATTTTATTATTATTATATTATTATATATATAGATATATATATATATATACTATTCTATTATATATATATATCACCGAAAAAAATCATGAGATGAGAGCTAAACATTTTGATAATATTACAATTTTAAATATCAAAATTTTAAAAATGAGAAAACTAAAAAATATAATTTTATTCTAATATTTATTAATATAACCCTTAAATAGTTGCTAATCTTAGTCTGGCAGCGTTATGCTGATCATCTACCGTTCCTTCTCAGTAATACGAGAGCAAGAGTTGCAAAATATGTTTTGTTATTGTTGCTTCGGAGAAAAATGTTATTTTTTTTTCTTTTTATTTCTTTTGGGGTTCGAAGACGGGGGAACGAGGGAGGACTTCGTCCCCTGTCCGTCCGGTAGGGGCGAAGAAACCCGCTTTCTTCATCTTTGTTTTTTAACCCGTGGCGGTATCCTATAGTTATAAAAAGAAAAATTCAACATTTGGCACTTTGCGCGCTCCTCGGAGTCTGGAGCTTCTTCGTATTCTCAAAAAACGTAATTTTTCCAACATTTTAACGAATTTTAAATTTTTAAAAAGCGTTATTTTTTATTTATTTTTTTATTTGGGTTATGTTCTCCTGATCAATAAAATGATATTTATTTTCGTGTACCTGTTATAGTTTTTTAGTTTACATGCACGTGTCTTTCGGATGCTGACATATTGTTATATATTATATAGTATATTATATATATATATATATTATATATATATATATATATATATTATATATATATATATAATAATAATATATATATATATATATAAAATATATATATTATATAATTTTATATTAGTCGTGCCTTATCGCTCCCCTGGTACGAGAAGCGGGCTACCCCGAGATATTTCGACGCAACTGTTGACCGGGCC
>JABUQX010054836.1:32500-35111 GCA_015478945.1 Trachelipus rathkii
GACAGCGGATCAATTGTGTTTTTGATAGCAGGTTTTAGCGCCTGGAGGGCGCTGAAGTCAATCTGAATAAATGCACTACAGTGGTTTTGGTTGAGGAATAGAATTCGAGAGAGAGCAATCATTATAGGCCTTTAATTCTGCAGCAAATACTGAAGCATGAGGGAGGGAGGGCATGGGAGAGGTTGCGGTCAGGAAAGACAGCAGACGCACCCACACTGTCCCCTGTTTAATAGTCGTCAATAAACACTGGAGTAAATCCACCGTGACCTGGCAGAATGAGACAAGAATGATGCCTCTATAAGAGCAGCGAGGTGCTGATTTGGGAAAGAGGTAGGATCAAAGGCAATGAATGGAGCCAGGGAATATTTTAAAGTGACGGTAGCACCTTTTTTGTAAATTGATATTGGGAAATTAAGGATGTTATAAAATGTGTATGAAAATGACCAGTAAGGAGGATTATGAGGTATCTCTCGCAGAATCGATGTCAGGGCAGATGGTAGTGGGGTTTGAAAGCGAAGATAACTTGTGCACATGATGTATTCCTTCGAAGAGAGAGAGTGGCATACATCGGATTTCAACTTCAAGCCACATCCGGGGAAACTATAGTAAGCTCCCAGTGGGACACGAATCGCCTCTTTTTGGATGGGATCTAACAGGTGTGTAGAGTTTGGGAGGAGCCTGACATATACTATGGCAGCATAGTCCAGCTTCGATCGGATTAGGTCGGTGTGGAGACGCAAAAGGGGTTTGCGATCAGCACCCCAAGATTTTAAGGTGAGATGGCATAATAGGTCAAGCACGCAATGACAAGTTCGTTTTCAAGGATTTAATGATGCGGTGCGTATGTTAGGTGGTCATCATAGAATGAGTCCCTAGAAATTTGACTTGTGAAGTTACAAGAATGGGTGAACCATATAAGGTTAGGTTCGCAGGAGGAATGTGAAAGGTTCTTCGACTCCGGTTTTTTCCTAATAGTTGCTGCTGAGGATTTGTGGGTGAGATATGGAAAGCCATGGGAGTTACACCATTGTGGAAATATTCTCAATTACTAGCTGAACTTAGCCTTTCAGAAATGGCAGCCTATACCGGCAATATAAAGCGCCAGGTCATCAACATAGGCCGAGAACTATTGACCGTCGCTGGGATAGGAGAAACGATGTCATCTGATTCGAGAGCAATAGATAACACTTAGAACACTGCCTGCGGAACGGCCTTCATCCAGAGTAAAGTGGCGTAAATAGAACAAGATGACCGAACCTGGTGCGACTTGTCTGACGAAGGCATTTAATAAGAGAAGGAGCTGTCCTCAGAAACCGAGAGAGTGGGAGTTTAAAAAGAGAACCCCGATTTCTCCCGATGTGTATAAGGTTTCCAGTCAAAAAGCCACAAGAAAACATACCCACACAGTTAATGAGGACTTCTGATGTTCATGATCCAGTTTTCACAAGGGATCGCGGGTCAGAACGATTTATCGAAACAAACCTGTAAGTTTTGAAAAAGCCTGGCGACTCTCCAAAACAGGGAAGAGATGGCCTGAAACCATTTTTCCATTAATTTACAATATGACAAGTCAACGAAATTGGTCTTTTGGTTGTCCGGCCAACTCGGATCTTTCCAGGTTTTGGGAATAAGGGATACAAAGCTGTAGTACAAATAGTGAAAAGAGGATTTTGATCGATCTGTATAACCAGATCCAGCAGAACGCTGATGCCGAAGGGTGAAAATATGTACTAAATTCAAGTCTGGGCCCAGGGTATCAATTTTTGCTGTTCGCCCAGTTTTGGTTTTATACTCTGCAAGTGTAATATGTTATGATTCTTTCCCCTTTCCGCTGTTTGGAACAAGTCTGGCGGTGGTGTTATTCTCAATTCTTAAAAGGCTTCATGGATATCGGAAAGAACTCTCGTTTCTAGCAAACTATAATCTACTGCATCTGCAACAGTTGCTGGAGCAGGAGATCTTATCGGTTATATCAGGCCCATAACGGAGGACTGTGGGTGAAGAATTATTGGAGCGGTGATTATTTTCTCGTGCAGCCTTACCATATTAAGAGACGGAGTTGTGGAAATTGCATCAAAGTACTAAAGTATAGAAAAGCATACTTTAAATCTTGTTATGTTCGATTAAGTTCGACGAGATCTCGCTGAACTGGCTTTATAAATAATAATCCAATAGTATGGGGTGGTGTGGGTCTTTTTGTACTTGCCGTGCAGAAGTTATTTCTTCTCCCAGTTAACAACTGTAAACACTCTTGGGCCAAGGGGTTGCCGAAAGCCTACCCTGCCGGAAGACGGATGAATGCAAGTTCGCTGGCTCTGAATGATAAGTTGTTGGAAAGAAGTTTAAGGGGCTATACAATCATTAGTCGGATAAACGCGTTTATTGAAGGGAGAAAGTGGGCATACTGTGGTCTGATGAAAAGTCAGAGCCCACTTCGCTTCGGTCTAACGCACAGCTGGACAATTGTAATTTTAAATTGGGTCGGTGCAAGTTTAATTTAAGGCTAATGTGGTCATGGTATTGGTCACTGGCAGTATAAATAACCAAAGCAGAATCAGGTAAAGCAGTCCATACAGATGGGAAGAAAACAGAAAGATATCATACAAGAAGG
>JABUQX010054837.1:0-29486 GCA_015478945.1 Trachelipus rathkii
AAAGAGAAGATCTAAAATAACGCTTTTTCATTAATTTTCGGAAATTACACAATTTGTGAGATGAGCTCTTAAAAGTAGCGATTGTGCCTAAAGTTTGCAACATTGTGAATATTATTTGTAATTCTTAAATTGGGGAGTTTTTTTAACGGTATAATTTTCAGATTTGAAAAAATAATGTTGTTCATTGAAATGCAATTTCAAAAGCAATAAAAAGCGAAATTTTATTATATTTTTATTTTTAGGTGTCTTAAATTGACGTTTTTTACTGAAATTCATATTTGTTTTTATATAATTATTTAAAATATTTCGAACTTTTTATATTTCATTAGTTTTGAGAACCTGTTTTAATAAAAAAATTTAAGCTTCTAAAAATTACGTGCTAGGCTTTTGCCTTAAATTTCAACATTTAGGCAAATTAAGAAGGGCTCTTAAAAAGTTGTAATCGAATTTTTCCTAAAATTTCAACATTTGAAATTATTTGGTAAATCTTAAAATTGAGTTTTTAAAGGGTTATTTTCAGCTTTGAAAAAATAATGTGTTTCATTGTAATATGCAATTTCAAAAAAGCAGAAAAAAAGAAATTTATTAATTGTTTTAGGTGTCTTAACCAATGACGTTTTTTAATGAAATTTCAATTATTTGTTTTTATATTACTAAATATTTCATTAGTTGTGAAAACCTGTTTTTAATAAAAAATTTTAACTTCTAAAATTACGCTTTTTGCTTAAATTTTCCATTATTTAGAACTCTTAAAAATGCGATTTTTCCTAAATCTTCAACCATTCTGGAAATTATTTTAGCTAAATCTAAAAATCTGAGTTTTTAAGCGGTATTTTCAGCATTTGAAAAAAATATTGTGTTTCATTGAAATGTGCAATTTCAAAAAGCAGAAAAGAGAATTTATTAATAGTTTTTTGTGTCTTAAATGAATTGACGTTTTTTAATGAATTTCAATATTTGTTTTTTATATCTCAATGTTTCATTAGTTTGGTGAAACCCGTTTTAATAAAAATTTTTAATTCTAAAATTTACCTTTCTTCTTTAAATTTTCAGCTTAGAAATTCTACGAAGCTCTTAAAGCCCTAGCGATTTTTCCCCCTAAATTTCAATCATTTTAAATCTATTTGGTAAATCGTTAAAATTTCGAGTTTTTAAAGGTTATTTCAGGCATTTAAAAAAATAATAAGTTTCATTGAAATGCAATTTCAAAAAGCAGAAAAGATAATTTATTAATAGTTTTATGTGTTCTTAAAATTGACGATTTTTTCTAATGAAATTTTGCAGTAGTTTTCCTTTCTTATTATACGCAAATATTTTATTAGTTGTGAACACCTGTTTTAATAAAAAAATTTAACCTTCCTAAACATTAGGCGCTTTTTCTTAAACTTTTCACTCCTAGCACACAATTTAGAACTCCTTACACACAGTTAGGGCATTTTTCCTAAATTTCAAACATCTTAAAATGACGTTTTTTAATGAAATTTCAATATTTGTTTTTATATAGCAAATATTTCATTAGTTTGTCGAATAACCTGTTTAACATAAAAATTTTTAAACTTCTAAAAATTACGCTTTTTCTTAAATTTTCAGCATTACAATTTAGAACTCTTATAAAGCAAGTTTTTTTCTCTCTTCTAATCATTTGAAATTATTTGGTAATTCTTAAAATTAAATTTTTTGCGGGATTTTCAGCATTTGAAAAAATAATGTGTTTCATTGAAATGCAATTTCAAAAAGCAGAAAAGCGAATTTATTAATAGTTTAGGTGTCTTAAATTGACGTTTTTTAATGAAATTTCAATATTTGTTTTTTTATACTATTGCATTAGTTGTGAAAACCTGTTTGAATAAAAAAAAAAATTTAACTTTCTAAAATTACGCTTTTTCCCTTTAAATTTTCACATTACAAAATTTAGTAACTCTTAAAAAGTAACGAATTTTTCGCTAAATTTCAAAGCAATATTTGAAATTATTTGGTAAATCTTAAAATTGAGTTTTTAACGGTATTTTCAGCATTTGAAAAAATAATGTGTTTCATTGAAATGCAATTTCAAAAAGCAGAAAAGAGAATTTATTAATTGTTTTAGGTTTCTTAAATTGACGTTTTTTAATGAAATTTCAATATTTGTTTTTATATACCAAATATTTCATTAGTTGTTGAAAACCTGTTTTAATAAAAAATTTTAACTTCTAAAATTACGCTTTTTCTTAATTTTCACATTAGACGAATGTAGAACTCTTAAAAGTACGATTTTTCTTTCCTAAATTTCAACATTTGAAATTATTTGGTAAATCTTAAAATTGAGTTTTTAACGGTATTTTCAGCATTTGAAAAAATAATGTGTTTCATTGTAATGCTATTTCAAAAAGCAGAAAAGTGAATTTATTAATAGTTTTAGGTGTCTTAAATTGACGTTTTTTAATGAAATTTCAATATTTGTTTTTATATACCAAATATTTCATTAGTTGTGAAAACCTGTTTTAATAAAAAAAATTTAACTTCTAAAATTACGCTTTTTCTTAAATTTTCACATTACAAATTTAGAACTCTTAAAAGTACGATTTTTTCTAAATTTTAACATTTGAAATTATTTGTTAAATCTTAAAATTGAGTTTTTAACGGTATTTTCAGCATTTTAAAAAATAATGCTGTTTCATTTGAAATGCAATTTCAAAAAGCAGAAAAGAGAATTTATTAATTGTTTTAGGTGTCTTAAATTGACGTTTTTTAATGAAATTTCAATATTTGTTTTTATATACCAAATATTTCATTAGTTGTGAAAACCTGTTTTAATAAAAAATTTTAACTTCTAAAATTACGCTTTTTCTTAAATTTTCACCATTACATAATTTAGAAGCTCTTAAAAGTACGATTTTTCCTAAATTTCAACATTTGAAATTATTTGGTAATTCTTTAAATTGAGTTTTTTACGGGATTTTCAGCATTTGAAAAATAATGTGTTTCATTGAAATGCAATTTCAAAAAGCAGAAAAGCGAATTTATTAATAGTTTAGGTGTCTTAAATTGACGTTTTTTAATGAAATTTCAATTTTTGTTTTTTATATAGTGCAAAATGGGAAGTTCTTCTTGCCCAGCTCTTTTAATTAACTACTGATAACTTCTTAAATTACGCTTTTTTACCGGTATTTTCAGCATTACAAATTTAGAACTCTTAAAGTACGATTTTTCCTAAATTTCAGCATTTGAAATTATTTGGTAAATCTTAAAATTGAGTTTTTAACGGTATTTTCAGCATTTGAAAAAATAATGTGTTTCATTGAAATGCAATTTCAAAAAGCAGAAAAGAGAATTTATTAATTATTAATAGGTGTCTTTTATGTACGTTTTTTAATGAAATTTCATATTTGTGTTTTATATACCGAAATATTTCATTAGTTTATGAAAAGCGCTTTTTAATTAAAAAATTGTTAACCAAAATTACGCTTTTTGCCTTAAAATTTTCACAATTACGATTTAGAGGGCCTTAAAAGTACGAAATTTTTCCTAAATTTTCAACATTTGAAATTATTTGGTAAAAAATAAAAAAAAAAATCATAAAAAAAATAAAAAAAATTGAGTTTTTTAACGGTATTTTCAGCTATTTGAAAATAAATGTGTTTCATTGAAATGGCAATTCGCAAAAGCTGAAAAGTAATTTTTATTAAATAGTTTTAAGATTGTCTTAGCTTAATAGACGTTTTTTAATGAAATTTCAATATTTGTTTTTATATACCAAATATTTCATTAGTTGTGAAAACCTGTTTTAATAAAAAATTTTAACTTCTAAAATTATGCTTTTTCTTAAATTTTCACATTACAAATTTAGAACTCTTAAAAGTACGATTTTTCCTAAATTTCAAAATCTTAAATTGACGTTTTTTAATGAAATTTCAATATTTGTTTTTATGTACCAAATATTTCATTAGTTGTGAAAGCCTGGTTTTAATAAAATTTTAAGCTTCTAAAAATTACGCTTTTTTTTTAATTTTTAAATTACAAAATTTAAAACTCTTTAAAAGTACGATTTTTCCTAAATTTTAAAATTTGAAAATTATTTTGATAATTTTTAAAATGGAGTATTTATAGGGGTTTTTCTACTTTTTAAGAAAGAATGTGTTTTTTTTTTTTGATAAAGGGGGGGGGGGGGGGGAAATAATGTGTTTCATTGAAATGCAATTTCAAAAAGCAGAAAAGAGAATTTATTAATTGTTTTAGGTGTCTTAAATTGACGTTTTTTAATGAAATTTCAATATTTGTTTTTATATACCAAATATTTCATTAGTTTTGAAAACCTGTTTTAATAAAAAAATTTAACTTCTAAAATTACGCTTTTTCTTAAATTTTCACATTACAAATTAAGAACTTTCTTTTAAAAGTACGATTTTTCCTAAATTTCAACATTTGAAATTATTTGGTAAATCTTAAAATTGAGTTTTTAACGGTATTTTCAGCATTTGAAAAAATAATGTGTTTCATTGAAATGCAATTTCAAAAAGCAGAAAAGAGAATTTATTAATTGTTTTTGGTGTCTTAAATTGACGTTTTTTAATGAAATTTCAATATTTGTTTTTATATATCAAATGTTTCATTAGTTGTGAAAACCCGTTTTAATAAAAAATTTTAACTTCTAAAATTACGCTTTTTCTTAAATTTTCACATTAGAAATTTAGAACTCTTAAAAGTACGATTTTTCCTAAATTTCAACATTTGAAATTATTTTGTAAATCTTAAAATTGAGTTTTTTTAACCTTAAAATTGAGTTTTTAAAAAAAATATGTGTTTCAATTGAATGTTCAATTCAAAAAGGCAAGAAAAGAGAATTTATTAATTGTTTTAACGTTGTCTTAAATTGACGTTTTTTAATGAAATTTCAATATTTTTTTTTATAATACCAAATATTTCATTAGTTATGAAAACCTGTTTTAATAAAAAATGTTAACTTCCAAAATTACGCTTTTTCTTAAATTTTCACATTACGAATTTAGAGCTCTTAAAAGTACGATTTTTCCTAAATTTCAACATTTGAAATTATTTGGTAAATCTTAAAATTGAGTTTTTAACGGTATTTTCAGCATTTGAAAATAAATGTGTTTCATTGAAATGCAATTCCAAAAAGCTGAAAAGTGAATTTATTAATAGTTTTAGATGTCTTACTTAGATTGACGTTTTTTAATGAAATTTCAATATTTGTTTTTATATACCAAATATTTCATTAGTTGTGAAAACCTGTTTTAATAAAAAAATTTAACTTCTAAAATTACGCTTTTTCTTAAATTTTCACATTACAAATTTAGAACTCTTAAAAGTACGATTTTTCCTAAATTTCAAAATGTGTCTTAAATTGAGTTTTTTTAATGAAATTTCAATATTTGTTTTTTTTTATATGCCAAATATTTCATTAGTTTGTGATAAAAGCTGTTTTAATAAAAATTTTAACTCCTAAAATTAGGCTTTTTCTTATTTTCACATTACAAATTTAGAACTCTTATAAAGTACGATTTTTCCTAATAATTTCAAACATTTGAAATTATTTGGTAATTCTAAAATTGAGTTTTTAGGCGCGGATTTCAGCGCTTTGGGAAAAATTGGGTAACGCATTGAAATGCAATTTCAAAAAGCAGAAAAGCGAATTTATTAATAGTTTTAGGTGTCTTAAATTGACGTTTTTTAATGAAATTTTAATATTTGTTTCTATATACCTAATATTTCTCATTAGTTGTTAAAACCTGTTTTATTAAAATTATTTTTTTTATAGCTTCCTAAAATTACGCTTTTTCTTAAATTTTTCACATTACAAATTTTAGAACTCTTAAAAGTACGATTTTTCCTAAATTTCAAACATTTTGAAATTATTTGGTAAATCTTTAAAATTGAGTTTTTTACGGGATTTTCAGCATTTGAAAAAATATAATGTATTTCATTGAAATTCAATTTCAAAAAGGGGGCAGCAATAAGAGAATTTATTTAATTGTTTTAGTTTTTTTTAATTTGTTTTTTTTAAATGAAATTTTCAAATTTTTTTTTTTATATAACAAATTTTTCATTAGTTTTGAAAACCTGTTTTAATAAAAAAAATTTAACTTCTAAAATTGCGCTTTTTCTTAAATTTTCACATTACAAATTTAGAACTCTTAAAAGTACGATTTTTCCTAAATTTCAACATTTGAAATTATTGGTAAATCTTAAAATTGAGTTTTTTTTAAAGCGGTATTTTCAGCATTTGAAAAAATAATGTTGTTCAAATGCAATTTAAAAAGCAGAAAAAGAGAATTTATTAATTGTTTTTAGGTGTCTGTAAATTGACGTTTTTTTAATGAAATTTCAATTATTTGTTTTTATATACGTACCAAATATTTCATTAGTTGTTGAACCTGTTTTAATAAATTTTACTTCTAAAATTACGGCTTTTTCTTAAATTTTCTACCATTACATTTAGAACTCTAAAAAGTCGATTTTTGCGCTAATTTCAACCATTGAATATTATTTAGTAAATCTTATAAAATTGAGTTTTTAACAGGTATTTTCAGCATTTGAAAAAAATTAATGTGTTTCATTGAAGATGCAATTTCAAAAAAAGCAGAAAAGAGAATTTTTAATTGTTTTAGGTGTCTTAAATTGACGTTTTTTAATGAAATTTCAATATTTGTTTTTATATATTAAATATTTCATTAGTTGTGAAAACCTGTTTTAATAAAAAATTTTAAACACAGAAAAGCGAATTTGTTAATAGTTTTAGGTGTAACAATTTAGAAGGCTCTTAAAGTACGATTTGTTCGGCCTAAATTTTTCAACATTCTTTAAATTGACGTTTTTTTAATGAAATTTCCAATATTTGTTTTTATATACCGAATATTTCATTTAGTTGTGAAACTCTGTTTATAATAAAAATATTTTAAGCTTCTATAAATTAGCGCTTTTGCTTAAAATTTTCACATTATTCAATTTAGAAAAACTCTTAAAAAGTACGATTTTTTCCTAAATTTTAGCATTTGAAATTATTTGGTTAATTCCTAAAATTGAGTTTTTTAACGGGATTTTAAGCATTTGAAAAAAATAATGTGTTTCATTGAAATGCAATTTCAAAAAGCAGAAAAGCGAATTTATTAATAGTTTTAGGTGTCTTAAATTGACGTTTTTTAATGAAGTTTCAATATTTGTTTTTATATACCAAATATTTCATTAGTTGTGAAAACCTGTTTTAATAAAAAATTTTAACTTCTAAAATTACGCTTTTTCTTAAATTTTCACATTACAAATTTTAGAACTCTTAAAAGTAGCGATTTTTCCATAAATTTCAAACATTTGAAATTATTTGGTAAAATCTTAAAAATTGAGATTTTTAACGGTATTTTCAGCATTTGAAAAAATAATGCGTTTCATTGAAATGCAATTTCAAAAAGCAGAAAAGAGAATTTATTAATTGTTTTAGGTGTCTTAAATTGACGTTTTTTTTAATGAAATTCAATATTGTTTTTTATACCTAATATTTCTTTCCTTGTGAAAACCTACCTGTTTTAATAAAAAAATTTAACTTCTAAAATTACGCTTTTTCTTAAATTTTCACATTACAAATTTAGAACTCTTAAAAGTACGATTTTTCCTAAATTTCAACATTTGAAATTATTTTGAAATCTTAAAATTGAGTTTTTTAACGGTATTTTCAGCATTTGAAAAAAATAATGTGTTTCATTGAAATGCAATTTCAAAAAGCAGAAAAGAGAATTTATTAATAGTTTTAGGTGTCTTAAATTGACGTTTTTTAATGAAATTTCAATATTTGTTTTTATATACCAAATATTTCATTAGTTGTTAAAACCTGTTTTAATAAAAAATGTTAACTTCCAAAATTACGCTTTTTCTTAAATTTTCACATTACGAATTTAGAACTCTTAAAAGTACGATTTTTCCTAAATTTCAACATTTGAAATTATTTGTTAAATCTTAAAATTGAGTTTTTAACGGTATTTTCAGCATTTGAAAAAATATTGTGTTTCATTGAAAATGGGGCTATTTGCAAAAAGTGCAGAAAAGTTGAATTTATTAATAGTTTAGGTGTCTTAAATTGACGTTTTTTTTTTAATGAAATTTTAAATTTTTTTTTTTTTATACGCAAATATTTATTAAATTTTTTGAAAATCCTGTTTTAATAAAAAAATTTTAACTTCTAAAATTACGCTTTTTCTTAAATTTTCACATTACAAATTTAGAACTCTTAAAAGTACGATTTTTTCCTAAATTTCAACATTTGAAATTATTTGGTAAATCTTAAAATTGAGTTTTTAACGGTATTTTCAGCATTTGAAAAAATAATGTGTTTCATTGAAATGCAATTTCAAAAGGCAGAAAAGAGAATTTATTAATTGTTTTAGGTGTCTTAAATTGACGTTTTTTAATGAAATTTCAATATTTGTTTTTATATACCAAATATTTCATTAGTTGTGAAAACCTGTTTTAATAAAAAATTTTAACTTCTAAAATTACGCTTTTTCTTAAATTTTCACATTATAAATTTAGAACTCTTAAAAGTACGATTTTTCCTAAATTTCAACATTTGAAATTATTTGGTAATTCTTAAAATTGAGTTTTTTTACGGGATTTTCAGCATTTGAAAAAATAATGTGTTTCATTGAAATGCAATTTCAAAAAGCAGAAAAGCGAATTTATTAATAGTTTTAGGTGTCTTAAATTGACGTTTTTTAATGAAATTTCAATATTTGTTTTTATATACCAAATATTTCATTAGTTGTGAAAACCTGTTTTAATAAAAAAATTTTATAAACTTCTAAATTTACGCTTTTTCTTAAATTTTCACATTACAAATTTAGAACTCTTAAAAGTACGATTTTTCCTAAATTTCAACATTTGAAATTATTTGGTAAATCTTAAAATTGAGTTTTTAACGGTATTTTCAGCATTTGAAAAAATAATGTGTTTCATTGAAATGCAATTTCAAAAAGCAGAAAAGAGAATTTATTAATTGTTTTAATATTTCATCAATTGACTGGTTAATTGATGAAATTTGCTAATAATTTTTTTTAATATACCAAAATATTTCATTAGTTGTGAAAACCTGTTTTAATAAAAAATTTTAACTTCTAAAATTACGCTTTTTCTTAAATTTTCACATTACAAATTTAGAGAACTCTTAAAAGTACGAATTATTTTTTTATTTCAACACATTGTAAATTATTTGGTAAATCTTAAAATTGAGTTTTTAAGCGGTATTTTTCCAAGCTTTTGAAAGATAAATGTGTTTGCATTGAAATGGGCAATTTCCAAAAAGCTGGAAAAGTTGAAATTTATTAATATTTGTTGTTTTTTTTTTTTTGAGTTTTTAGCATGTGGTGTCTAAGATTGACGTTTTTTAATGAAATTTCAATATTTGTTGTTTATATACGAAATATGTCATTAAGTTTGTGAAAACCGGTGTTTAAATAAAAAAATTTTTAAGCTTTCTAAATTATGCTTTTTTTAAATTTCACAATACAAATTTAGGAACTCTTAAAAGTTTACGTTTTTCGCTAAATTCAAAATTCTTAAATTGACGTTTTTTAAATGAAATTTCAATATTTGTTTTTTTTTATATGCCAAATATTTCATTAGTAGTGTGAAAACCTGTTTTAATTAAAAAATTTAAACTTCTAAAATTACGCTTTTTCTTAAATTTTCACATTACAAATTTAGAACTCTTAAAAGTACGATTTTTCCTAAATTTCAAGATTTGAAATTATTTGGTAAATCTTAAAATTGAGTTTTTAACGGTATTTTCAGCATTTGAAAAAATAATGTGTTTCATTGAAATGCAATTTCAAAAAGCAGAAAAGGCGAATTTTTAATAGTTTTAGGTGTCTTAAATTGACGTTTTTTAATGAAATTTCAATATTTGTTTTTATATACCAAATATTTCATTAGTTGTGAAAACCTGTTTTAATAAAAAAATTTAAGCTTCTAAAAATTACGCATTTTTCTAAATATTTTCACATTAACAATTTAAGAAGCTCGTTTAAAAGTAACGATTTTCCTAAATTTCAACATTTGAAATTATTTGGTAAATTCTTAAAATTGAGTTTTTAAACAGTATTGTTCAGCATGTTGAAAAATATATGTGTTTAATTGAAATGCCCATTTCAAAAACAGAAAAGAGAAATTTTTCTATTTGTTTTGTGTTGTCTTAAATTGAAGTTTTTTTTTGAAATTTTAATATTTTTTTTTTTATTATACAAAATATTTCATTAGTTGTGAAAACCTGTTTTAATAAAAAATTTTAACTTCTAAAATTAAGGTTTTTCTTAAATTTTCACATTACAAATTTAGAGCTCTTAAAAGTACGATTTTTCCTAAATTTCAACATTTGAAATTATTTGGTTAAATCTTAAAATTGAGTTTTTAACGGTATTTTCAGCATTTGAAAAAATAATGTGTTTCATTGAAATGCAATTTCAAAAAGCAGAAAAGAGAATTTATTAATAGTTTTAGGTGTCTTAAATTGACGTTTTTTAATGAAATTTCAATATTTGTTTTTATATATCAAATGTTTCATTAGTTGTGAAAACCTGTTTTAATAAAAAATTTTAACTTCTAAAATTACGCTTTTTCTTAAATTTTCACATTATGAATTTAGAACTCTTAAAAGTACGATTTTTCCTAAATTTCAACATTTGAAATTATTTGGTAAATCTTAAAATTGAGTTTTTAACGTACGATTTTCCTAAATTTGCAACATTTGAATGTGTTTAAATTGAAATGGGCATTTCAAAAAGCAGAAAAGAGAATTTATTAATTGTTTTAGGTGTCTTAAATTGACGTTTTTTAATGAAATTTCAATATTTGTTTTTATATATCAAATATTTCATTAGTTATGAAAACCTGTTTTAATAAAAAATTTTAACTTCTAAAATTACGCTTTTTCTTAAATTTTCACATTACAAATTTAGAACTCTTAAAAGTACGATTTTTCCTAAATTTCAACATTTGAAATTATTTGGTAAATCTTATATAAAATTGAGTTTTTAAGCGGTAATTTTTCAGCTTTGAAAAAAATATTGTTTCATTGAAATGGCTATTTCAAAAAGAGCAGAAAATTGAATTTATTAATAGTTTTAGGTGTTTTAAATTGACGTTTTTTTAATGAAATTTCAATATTTGTTTTTATATACCAAATATTTCATTAGTTGTGAAAACCTGTTTTAATAAATAATTTTTAAAGCTTCTAAAATTACGGGCTTTTTCTTAAACATTTTCACATTATAAATTTAGAACTTCTTAAAAGTACGATTTTTTCTAAATTTTAACATTTGTTATTTGTTAAATCTTTAAAATTGAGTTTTTCAGGCGTATTTGTCAGCATTTGAAAAAAATAATGTTGTTTCATTGAAATGCAATTTTGAAAAAAGGCAGAAAAGAGAATTTATTAATTGTTTTAGGTGTCTTAAATTGACGTTTTTTAATGAAATTTCAATATTTGTTTTTATATACCAAATATTTCATTAGTTGTGAAAACCTGTTTTAAGTATAAAATTTTTAGCTTCTAAATACGCTTTTTCTTAAAATTTTCACATTACAAATTTAGAACTGTTAAAAGTTTTTTTTTCATTTTCCATAAAAATTTCATACATTTGAAATTATTTGGTAATTTCCTTAAAATTTGAGTTTTTAGGCGGGATCTTCAGCAATTTGAGAAAAATAATGTGTTTGCATTGAAATGGCAATTTGCAATAAAATCTAGCAGAAAAGCGAATTTATTTAATAGTTTTAGGTGTCTTAAATTGAGGTTTTTTTACTGAAATTTCAATATTTGTTTTTATATACCAAATATTTCATTAGTTGTGAAAACCTGTTTTTTATAAAAGTTATAACTTCGTAATTTACGCTTTTTCTTAATTTTACATACACACACTTTAGAACTTCTTACAGTAGGCGATTTTTGCGCTAAATTTCAACCATTTTGAAATTATTTGGTAAATCTTTACAATTGAGTTTTTAACGGTATCTTCTAGGCATTTGAAAAAATAATGTGTTTAATTGAAAATGGCATATTTCAAAGATGCAGAAGGAGAATTTATTTAATTGTTTTAGCGTGTCTTAAAATTGATCGTTTTTTAATGAAATTTCAAATATTTGTTTTTATATACCAAATATGCATTAGTTATGAAACGTACCTGTTTTTAATAAAAAAATGTTAACTTCCTAAAGTTACGCTTTTTCTTAAATTTTCACATTAGGAATTTTAGAGCTCTTAAAAGTAACGATTTTTCCTAAATTTTCAACATATTGAAATTATTTGGTAAATCTTAAAAATTGAGTTTTAACGGTATTTTCAGCTTTTGAAAATAAATGTGTTTCATTGAAATGCAATTCCAAAAAGCTGAAAAGTGAATTTATTAATAGTTTTAGATGTCTTACTTAGATTGACGTTTTTTAATGAAATTTCAATATTTGTTTTTATATACCAAATATTTCATTAGTTGTGAAAACCTGTTTTAATAAAAAATTTTAACTTCTAAAAATTATGGGGGCTTTTTCTTAATTTTCAGCAATACAAATTTAGAAGCTCTTAAAAGTTACGATTTTTCCTAAATTTCAACATTTGAAATTGACGTTTTTTAATGAAATTTCAATATTTGTTTTTATGTACCAAATATTTCATTAGTTGTGAAAACCTGTTTTAATAAAAAAATTTAACTTCTAAAATTAACGCTTTTTCTTAAATTTTCACATTACAAATTTAGAACTCTTAAAAGTACGATTTTTCCTAAATTTCAACATTTGAAATTATTTGGTAATTCTTAAAATTGAGTTTTTAACGGTATTTTCAGCATTTGAAAATAAAATAATGTGTTTAATTGAAATGCAATTTCAAAAAGCAGAAAGAAGAGACTTTATTAATAGTTTTAGGTGTCTTAAATTGACGTTTTTTAATGAAATTTCAATATTTGTTTTTATATACCAAGAAATATTTAAATAAGTTCTAGAAAAACGCCTGTTTTTAATAAAAAATTTTAACTTCTAAAATTACGCTTTTTCTTAAATTTTCACATTACAAATTTAGAACTCTTAAAAGTACGATTTTTCCTAAATTTCAACATTTGAAATTATTTTGTAAATCTTAAAATTGAGAGTTTTTAACGGCATTTTCAGACTTTGAAAAAATAATGTGGTTTATTGAAATGCAATTTCAAAAAGCAGAAAAGAGAATTTATTAATTGTTTTAGGTGTCTTAAATTGAAGTTTTTTTAATGAAATTTCAATATTTGTTTTTATATACCAAATATTTCATTAGTTGTGAAAACCTGTTTTAATAAAAAATTTTAACTTCTAAAATTACGCTTTTTCTTAAATTTTCACATTACAAATTTAGAACTCTTATAAAGTACGATTTTTCCTAAATTTCAACATTTGAAATTATTTAGTAAATCTTAAAATTGAGTTTTTAACGGTATTTTCAGCATTTGAAAAAATAATGTGTTTCATTGAAATGCAATTTCAAAAAGCAGAAAAGAGAATTTATTAATAGTTTTAGGTGTCTTAAATTGACGTTTTTTAATGAAATTTCAATATTTGTTTTTATACACCAAATATTTCATTAGTTGTGAAAACCTGTTTTAATAAAAAATTTTAACTTCTAAAATTACGCTTTTTCTTAAATTTTCACATTACAAATTTAGAACTCTTAAAAGTACGATTTTTCCTAAATTTCAACATTTGAAATTATTTGGTAAATCTTAAAATTGAGTTTTTAACGGTATTTTCAGCATTTGAAAAAATAATGTGTTTCATTGAAATGCAATTTCAAAAGCAGAAAAAAGAAATTTATTAATTGTTTTACGTGTCTTAAATTGACGTTTTTAAATGAAATTTCAATATTTGTTTTTATATACCAAATATTTCATTAGTTTTGAAAACCTGTTTTAATAAAAAAATTTTAACTTCTAAAATTACGCTTTTTCTTAAATTTTCACATTACAAATTTAGAACTCTTAAAAGTACGATTTTTCCTAAATTGCAACATTTGAAATTATTTGGTAAATCTTAAAATTGAGTTTTTAACGGTATTTTCAGCATTTGAAAAAAAATAATGTGTTTCATTGAAATGCAATTTCAAAAAGCAGAAAATGAATTTATTAATAGTTTTAGGTGTTCTTAAAATTGACGTTTTTTTTATGAAATTTCAATATTTGTTTTATATACCAAATATTTCATTAGTTGTGAAAACCTGTTTTAATAAAAAATGTTAACTTCTAAAATTACGCTTTTTCTTAAATTTTCACATTACAAATTTAGAACTCTCAAAAAAGTTACGCATTTTTTGCCCTTAATTTCAAGCATTTAAAATTATTTGGTAAATCTTAAAATTGAGTTTTTAACGGTATTTTCAGCATTTGAAAAAATAATGTGTTTAATTGAAATGCAATTTCAAAAAGCAGAAAAGAGAATTTATTAATTGTTTTACGTGTCTTAAATTGACGTTTTTTAATGAAATTTCAATATTTGTTTTTATATACCAAATATTTCATTAGTTGTGAAAACCTGTTTTAATAAAAAATGTTAACTTCCAAAATTACGCTTTTTCTGAAATTATTTGGTAAATCTTAAAATTTAGAACTCTTAAAAGTACGATTTTTCCTAAATTTCAACATTTGAAATTATTTGGTAAATCTTAAAATTGAGTTTTTAACGGTATTTTCAGCTTTTGAAAATAAATGTGTTTCATTGAAATGCAATTCCAAAAAGCTGAAAAGTGAATTTATTAATAGTTTTAGATGTCTTACTTAGATTGACGTTTTTTAATGAAATTTCAATATTTGTTTTTATATACCAAATATTTCATTAGTTGTGAAAACCTGTTTTAATAAAAAATTTTAACTTCTAAAATTACGCTTTTTCTTAAATTTTCACATTACAAATTTAGAACTCTTAAAAGTACGATTTTTCCTAAATTTCAACATCTTAAATTGACGTTTTTTAATGAAATTTCAATATTTGTTTTTATATACCAAATATTTCATTAGTTGTGAAAACCTGTTTTAATAAAAAATTTTAACTTCTAAAATTACGCTTTTTCTTAAATTTTCACATTACAAATTTAGAACTCTTAAAAGTACGATTTTTCCTAAATTTCAACATTTGAAATTATTTGGTAATTCTTAAAATTGAGTTTTTTACGGGATTTTCAGCATTTGAAAAAATAATGTGTTTCATTGAAATGCAATTTCAAAAAGCAGAAAAGCGAATTTATTAATAGTTTTAGGTGTCTTAAATTGACGTTTTTTAATGAAATTTTAATATTTGTTTTTATATACCTAATATTTCATTAGTTGTGAAAACCTGTTTTATTAAAAAATTATAACTTCTAAAATTACGCTTTTTCTTAAATATTTTCACATTAGGCAAAATGTAAGAAAATTTAAAAGTACGATTTTTCCTAAATTTCAACATTTGAAATTATTTGGTAAATCTTAAAATTGAGTTTTTAACGGTATTTTCAGCATTTGAAAAAATAATGTGTTTCATTGAAATGCAATTTCAAAAAGCAGAAAAGAGAATTTATTAATAGTTTTAGGTGTCCTAAATTGACGTTTTTTTAATGAAATTTCAATATTTGTTTTTATATACCAAATATTTCATTAGTTGTGAAAAACTGTCCGTTTTAAGTTGTAAAAAACATTGTTAACATTGCTAAAATTACGGCTTGTTCTTAATTTTCGACATTGTAAGATATATTTATACTTCTTAAAAGTTCACGATTTTATCCTAAATTTTCAACTATTTAATTATTTGGTAAAATCTTAAAATTGAGTTTTTACGGTATTTTCATGGCATTTTGAAAAAATAATTGTGTTTAAATTGAAATGGGCAATTTCAAAAAAGCAGTTAAAAGAGAATTTATTAATTAGTTTTAGGTGTCTTAAATTCACGTTTTTTAATGAAAATTTCAATATCTTTGTTTTTATATACCAAAAAAAAAAAAAAAAAAAATATTTTCATTAGTTATGAAAAGCCTGTTTTAATAAAAATGTTTAACTTCTATAAAATTACGCTTTTTTCTTAAACTTTCAGCATTACGTAATTTAGAGGCTGCTTAAAAGTACGATTTTTTCTCAATTTTCCTTCAACATTTGAAATTATTTTGGTAAAATCTTAATTGAGTTTTTTAACGGTTATTTCAGGCTTTTGAAAAATATGTGTTCATCTGAAATGCAATTCCAAAAGCTGAAAAGTGAATTTTATTAATAGTTTTTAGATTGTCTTAACTTAGATTGACGTATTTTTATGAAATTTCATCAATATTTTGTTTTTATATACCAAATATTTCATTAGTTTGTGAAAACCTGTTTTAATAAAATATTTTAACTTCTAAAATTAGCTTTTTCTCTTAATTTTTCAAGCAATAGGCAAATTTAGAAGCTCTTAAAAGTACGATTTTTTCCTAAATTTTAAGGTGCTTAAATTGACGTTTTTTATGAATATTTCAATATTTGTTTTTATGTTCCAAATATTTCATTAGTTTGTTACCATTGAAACACCTGTTTTAATAACAAAATTTTAACTTCTAAAATTACGCTTTTTCTTAAATTTTCACATTACAAATTTAGAACTCTTAAAAGTACGATTTTTCCTAAATTTCAACATTTGGAAATTATTGGTAATTCTTAAAATTGGAGTTTTTTAACGGGATTTTCAGCCTTTGAAAAATATTGTGTTTCATTGAAATGCAATTTCAAAAGCAGAAAAGCGAATTTATTAATAGTTTTTAGGTGTCTTAAATTGACGTTTTTTAATGAAATTTTAATATTTGTTATTATATACCAAATATTTCATTAGTTGTGAAAACCTGTTTTATAAAAAAATTTTAACTTCTAAATTACGCCTTTTTCTAATTTTCGCATTAGCAAAATTTTAGAAAGCTCTTAAAAAGTACGAATTTTTCGCTAAATTTCAACATTTGAAATTTTTGGTAAATCTAAAAATTGAGTTTTTTACGGGATTTTCAGGGCATTTGAAATAAATATGTATTTTCATTGAAATGGCAATTTCAAGGGGCAGAAAAGAGTAATTTATTAACTGTTTTACGTGTTCTTAAACTTGACGTTTTTAAATGAAATTTCTAATATTTGTTTTTTATATATCAAATTATTTCATTTATTTTGAAAACGGGCTGTTTAATAAAAAAATTTAAGCTTCTAAAATTACGCTTTTTTCTTAAATTTTCACATTAGGACAAATTTAGAACTCTTAAAAGTACGATTTTTCCTAAATTTTAACATTTGAAATTATTTGTTAAATCTTAAAATTGAGTTTTTAACGGTATTTTTCAGCCATTTGAAAAAATAATATGTGTTTAATTGAAATGCAATTTCAAAAAGCAGAAAAGAGTTTATTATTGTTTAACGTGTCTTAAATTGACGTTTTTTTTAATGAAATTCAAATTTGTTTCTTTTATTATAGCGCAAATATTTCATTAGTTATTGAAACCTGTTTTAATAAATTGTGTAACTCCAAAATAACGGGGCTTATTTCTTTAAATTTGTCACATTACGAATTTAGAACTCTCTAAAAGTTAGATTTTTCCTAAATTTCAAGCAATTTGAAATTATTTGGTAAATCTTAAAATTTGAGTTTTTAACGGTATTTCAGGCATTTGAAAAAATTAATTGTGTTTCCATTGAAATGGGCTATTTTCAAAAAGCAAAAAGTGAATTTATTAATAGTTTTAGGTGTCTTAAATTGACGTTTTTTAATGAAATTTCAATATTTGTTTTTATATACCAAATATTTCTTTAGTTTAATGAAATACGCTGTTTTGCATAAAAATGTTAACTTCCAAAGTTACGCACTTTTCTTAAATTTTCACCATACAAATTTAGAACTCTTAAAGTAGGCGATTTTTCCTAATTCAACATTTGAAATTATTTGGTAAATCTTAAAATTGAGTTTTTAACGGTATTTTCAGCATTTGAAAAAATAATGTGTTTCATTGAAATGCAATTTCAAAAAGCAGAAAAGAGAATTTATTAATTGTTTTACGTGTCTTAAATTGACGTTTTTTATGAAATTTCAATATTTCTTTTATATAAGGCAAATATTTCATTAGTTATGAAAACCTGTTTTAATAAAAAATGTTAACTTCCAAAATTACGCTTTTTCTTAAATTTTCACATTACGAATTTAGAGCTCTTAAAAGTACGATTTTTCCTAAATTTCAACATTTGAAATTATTTGGTAAATCTTAAAATTGAGTTTTTAATGGTATTTAGATTCAGGCTTTTTGAAAATAAATTGTTGTTTCATGTGAAATGCAATTCCAAAGCTGAAAAGTGAATTTATTAATAGTTTTAGGTGTCTTACTTAAATTGACGTTTTTTAAATGAAATTTCAAATATTTGTTTTTATATACCAAAATTTTCAAATGTTTTATTAGTTGTGAAAACCTGTTTTAATAAAAAATTTTAACTTCTAAAATTACGCTTTTTCTTAAATTTTCACATTACAAATTTAGAACTCTTAAAAGTACGATTTTTCCTAAATTTCAACATTTGAAAATTCGACATTTTTTTAATGAAATTTCAATATTTGTTTTTATATACCAAATATTTCATTAGTTGTGAAAACCTGTTTAAATAAAAAATTTTAACTTTTAAAATTACGCTTTTTCTTAAATTTTCACATTACAAATTTAGAACTCTTAAAGTACGTTTTTTTTCTTAAATTTCAACATTTGAAATTATTTGGTAATTCTTAAAATTTGAGTTTTTTACTCCGTGTATTTTCAGCATTGATGAAAGAAACCATTGTGTTGCAAAGGAAATGCATTTCAAAAAGCAGTAAAAGCGAATTTATTAATAGTTTTAGGTGTCTTAAATTGACGTTTTTTAATGAAATTTTAATATTTGTTTTTATATACCAAATATTTCATTAGTTGTGAAAACCTGTTTTATTAAAAATTATAACTTCTAAAATTACGCTTTTTCTTAAATTTTCACATTACAAATTTAGAACTCTTAAAAGTACGATTTTTCCTAAATTTCAACATTTGAAATTATTTAGTAAATCTTAAAATTGAGTTTTTAACGGTATTTTCAGCATTTGAAAAAATAATGTGTTTCAAAAAGCAGAAAAGAGAATTTATTAATAGTTTTAGGTGTCTTAAATTGACGTTTTTTAATGAAATTTCAATATTTGTTTTTATATACCAAATATTTCATTAGTTGTGAAAACCTGTTTTAATAAAAAATTTTAACTTCTAAAATTACGCTTTTTCTTAAATTTTCACATTACAAATTTAGAACTCTTAAAAGTACGATTTTTCCTAAATTTCAACATTTGAAATTATTTGGTAAATCTTAAAATTGAGTTTTTAACGGTATTTTCAGCATTTGAAAAAATAATGTGTTTAATTGAAATGCAATTTCAAAAAGCAGAAAAGAGAATTTATTATTTGTTTTAGGTGTCTTAAATTGACGTTTTTTAATGAAATTTCAATATTTGTTTTTATATACCAAATATTTCATTAGTTGTGAAAACCTGTTTTAATAAAAAATGTTAACTTCACAAATTTCAACATTTCAAATTATTTTCCAGCATTACGAATTTAGAGCTTCTTAAAAGTGTTTACGATTTTCCTAAATTTCAACATTTGAAATTATTTGGTAAATCTTAAAATTGAGTTTTTAACGGTATTTTCAGCTTTTGAAAATAAATGTGTTTCATTGAAATGCAATTCCAAAAAGCTGAAAAGTGAATTTATTAATAGTTTTAGATGTCTTAAATTGACGTTTTTTAATGAAATTTCAATATTTGTTTTTATATACCAAATATTTCATTAGTTGTGAAAACCTGTTTTAATAAAAAATTTTAACTTCTAAAATTACGCTTTTTCTTAAATTTTCACAATACAAATTTAGAACTCTTAAAAGTACGATTTTTCCTAAATTTCAAAATCTTAAATTGACGTTTTTTAATGAAATTTCAATATTTGTTTTTATGTACCAAATATTTCATTAGTTGTGAAAACCTGTTTTAATAAAAAAATTTTAATCTAAAATTACGCTTTTTCTTAAATTTTCACATTACAAATTTAGAACTCTTAAAAGTACGATTTTTCCTAAATTTCAACATTTGAAATTATTTGGTAATTCTTAAAATTGAGTTTTTAACGGGATTTTCAGCATTTGAAAAAATATTGTGTTTCATTGAAATGCAATTTCAAAAAGCAAAAAAGCGAATTTATTAATAGTTTTAGGTGTCTTAAATTGACGTTTTTTTAATGAAATTTTAATATTTGTTTTTATATACCTAATATTTCATTAGTTGTGAAAACCTGTTTTAATAAAAAATTTATAACTTCTAAAATTACGCTTTTGCTTAAATTTTCACATTACAAATTTAGAACTCTTTATTAAAAGTACGATTTTTCCTAAATTTCAACATTTGAAATTATTTGGTAAATCTTAAAATTGAGTTTTTAACGGTATTTTCAGCATTGAAAAAATAATGTGTTTCATTGAAATGCAATTTCAAAAAGCAGAAAGAGAATTTATTAATAGTTTTAGGTGTCTTAAATTGACGTTTTTTAATGAAATTTCAATATTTGTTTTTATATACCAAATATTTCATTAGTTGTGAAAACCTGTTTTAAAAAAAAATTTTAACTTCTAAAATTACGCTTTTCTTAAATTTTCACATTACAAATTTAGAACTCTAAAAGTACGATTTTTTTCATAAATTTCAACATTTGAAATTATTTGGTAAATCTTAAAATTGAGTTTTTAACGGTATTTTCAGCATTTGAAAAAATAATGTGTTTCATTGAAATGCAATTTCAAAAAGCATAAAAGTGAATTTATTAAAAGTTTTAGATGTCTTAAATTGACGTTTTTTAATGAAATTTCAATATTTGTTTTTATATACCAAATATTTCATTAGTTTTGAAAACCTGTTTTAATAAAAAATTTAACTTCTAAAATTACGCTTTTTCTTAAATTTTCACATTACAAATTTAGAACTCTTAAAAGTACGATTTTTCCTAAATTTCAACATTTGAAATTATTTGGTAAATCTTAAAATTGAGTTTTTAACGGTATTTTCAGCATTTGAAAAAATAATGTGTTTCATTAAAATGCAATTTCAAAAAGCAGAAAAGAGAATTTATTAATAGTTTTAGGTGTCTTAAATTGACGTTTTTTAATGAAATTTCAATATTTGTTTTTATATACCAAATATTTCATTAGTTATTAAATAATGTGTTTCATAAAAAATTTAACTTCTAAAATTACCCTTTTTCTTAAATTTTCACATTACAAATTTAGAACTCTTAAAAGTATTTTTCCTAAATTTCAACATTTGAAATTATTTGGTAAATCTTAAAATTGAGTTTTTAACGGTATTTTCAGCATTTGAAAAAATAATGTGTTTCATTGAAATGCAATTTCAAAAAGCAGAAAAGTGAATTTATTATAGTTTTAGGTGTCTTAAATTAAATTAGATTTATTATTAAATTAAATTTATTATAGTTTTAGGTGTCTTAAATTAAATTAGGTGTCTTTTTAATGAAATTTCAATATTTGTTTTTATATACCAAATATTTCATTAGTTGTGAAAACCTGTTTTAATAAAAAAATTTAACTTCTAAAATTACGCTTTTGCTTAAATTTTCACATTACAAATTTAGAACTTTTTATTAAAAGTACGATTTTTACTAAATTTCAACATTTGAAATTATTTGGTAAATCTTAAAATTGAGTTTTTAACGGTATTTTCAGCATTTAAAAAATTAATGTGTTTCATTGAAATGAAATTTCAAAAAGCAGAAAAGAGAATTTATTAATAGTTTTAGGTATCTTAAATTGACGTTTTTTAATGAAATTTTAATATTTGTTTTTATATACCAAATATTTCATTAGTTGTGAAAACCTGTTTTAATAAAAAATTTTAACTTCTAAAATTACGCTTTTTCTTAAATTTTCACATTACAAATTTAGAACTCTTAAAAGTACGATTTTCCTAAATTTTTAATTCTTAAATTTTACGTTTTTTAATGAAATTTCATATTTGTTTTTATATACCAAATATTTCATTAGTTGTGAAAACCTGTTTTAATAAAAAAAATTTAACTTCTAAAATTACGCTTTTTCTTAAATTTTCACATTACAAATTTAGAACTCTTAAAAGTACGATTTTTCCTAAATTTCAACATTTGAAATTATTTGGTAAATCTTAAAATTGAGTTTTTAACGGTATTTTCAGCATTTGAAAAATTAATGTGTTTCATTGAAATGCAATTTCAAAAAGCAGAAAAGCGAATTTATTAATAGTTTTAGGTGTCTTAAATTGACGTTTTTTAATGAAATTTCAATATTTGTTTTTATATACCTAATATTTCATTAGTTTTGAAAACCTGTTTTAATAAAAAATTATAACTTCTAAAATTACGCTTTTTCTTAAATTTTCACATTACAAATTTAGAACTCTTAAAAGTACGATTTTTCCTAAATTTCAACATTTGAAATTATTTGGTAAATCTTAAAATTGAGTTTTTAACGGTATTTTCAGCATTTGAAAAAATAATGTGTTTCATTGAAATGCAATTTCAAAAAGCAGAAAAGAGAATTTATTAATTGTTTTACGTGTCTTAAATTGACGTTTTTTAATGAAATTTCAATATTTGTTTTTATATACCAAATATTTAAATAGTTGTGAAAACCTGTTTTAATAAAAAATGTTAACTTCCAAAATTACGCTTTTTCTTAAATTTTAACATTACAAATTTAGAACTCTTAAAAGTACGATTTTTCCTAAATTTCAACATTTGAAATTATTTGGTAAATCTTAAAATTGAGTTTTTAACGGTATTTTCAGCATTTGAAAAAATAATGTGTTTCATTGAAATGCAATTTCAAAAAGCTGAAAAGTGAATTTATTAATAGTTTTAGATGTCTTAAATTGATGTTTTTTAATGAAATTTCAATATTTGTTTTTATATACCAAATATTTCATTAGTTTTGAAAACCTGTTTTAATAAAAATTTAACTTCTAAAATTACGCTTTTTCTTAAATTTTCACATTACAAATTTAGAACTCTTAAAAGTACGATTTTTCCTAAATTTCAACATTTGAAATTATTTGGTTAATCTTAAAATTGAGTTTTTAACGGTATTTTCAGCATTTGAAAAAATAATGTGTTTCATTGAAATGCAATTTCAAAAAGCAGAAAAGAGAATTTATTAATTGTTTTAGGTGTCTTAAATTGACGTTTTTTAATGAAATTTCAATATTTGTTTTTATATACCAAATATTTCATTAGTTGTGAAAACCTGTTTTAATAAAAAATTTTAACTTCTAAAATTACGCTTTTTCTTAAATTTTCACATTACAAATTTAGAACTCTTAAAAGTACGATTTTTCCTAAATTTCAACATTTGAAATTATTTGGTAAATCTTAAAATTGAGTTTTTAACGGTATTTTCAGCATTTGAAAAAATAATGTGTTTCATTGAAATGCAATTTCAAAAAGCAGAAAAGAGAATTTATTAATTGTGCATTTTTTTTAATGAAATTTCAATATTTGTTTTTATATACCAAATATTTCATTAGTTGTGAAAACCTGTTTTAATAAAAATTTTAACTTTTAAAATTACGCTTTTTCTTAAATTTTTACACATCATACAATTATGAACTCTTAAAAGTAACGATTTTTCCTAAAATTCCAACATTTGAAATTATTTTGGTAAATCTAAAAATTGAGTTTTTAAAAACGGTATTTCAGCATTTGAAAAAAATAATTTGTTTCATTGAATGGCAATTTCAAAAGCAGAAAGAGAATTTTATTATAGTTTTAGGTGTCTTAAATTGACGTTTTTTAATGAAATTTTAATATTTGTTTTTACATACCAAATATTTCATTAGTTGTGAAAACCTGTTTTAATAAAAAAATTTAACTTCTAAAATTACGCTTTTTCTTAAATTTTCACATTACAAATTTAGAACTCTTAAAAGTACGATTTTTCCTAAATTTCAACATCTTAAAATGACGTTTTTTAATGAAATTTCAATATTTGTTTTTATATACCAAATATTTCATTAGTTGTTAAAACTTTTTAATGAAATTTTAATATTTGTTATTACGCTTTTTCTTAAATTTTCACATTACAAATTTAGAACTCTTAAAAGTACGATTTTTCCTAAATTTCAACATTTGAAATTATTTGGTAATTCTTAAAATTAAGTTTTTTAAAGGTATTTTCAGCATTTGAAAAAATAATAAGTTTCATTGAAATGCAATTTCAAAAAGCAGAAAAGAGAATTTATTAATTGTTTTAGGTGTCTTAAATTGACGTTTTTTAATGAAATTTCAATATTTGTTTTTATATACCAAATATTTCATTAGTTATGAAAACCTGTTTTAATAAAAAATGTTAACTTCCAAAATTACGCTTTTTCTTAAATTTTCACATTACGAATTTAGAACTCTTAAAAGTACGATTTTTCCTAAATTTCAACATTTGAAATTATTTGGTAAATCTTAAAATTGAGTTTTTAACGGTATTTTCAGCATTTGAAAATAAATGTGTTTCATTGAAATGCAATTCCAAAAAGCTGAAAAGTGAATTTATTAATAGTTTTAGATGTCTTAAATTGACGTTTTTTAATGAAATTTCAATATTTGTTTTTATATACCAAATATTTCATTAGTTGTGAAAACCTGTTTTAATAAAAAATTTTAACTTCTAAAATTATGCTTTTTCTTAAATTTTCACAATACAAATTTAAAGAACTCTTAAAAGTACGATTTTTCCTAAATTTCAAAATCTTAAATTGACGTTTTTTAATGAAATTTCAATATTTGTTTTTATGTACCAAATATTTCATTAGTTGTGAAAACCTGTTTTAATAAAAAATTTTAACTTCTAAAATTACGCTTTCTTAAATTTTCACATTACAAATTTAGAACTCTTAAAAGTACGATTTTTCCTAAATTTCAACATTTGAAATTATTTGGTAATTCTTAAAATTGAGTTTTTTACGGGATTTTCAGCATTTGAAAAAATATTGTGTTTCATTGAAATGCAATTTCAAAAAGCAGAAAAGCGAATTTATTAATAGTTTTAGGTGTCTTAAATTGACGTTTTTTAATGAAATTTTAATATTTGTTTCTATATACCTAATATTTCATTAGTTGTGAAAACCTGTTTTAATAAAAAATTTAACTTCTAAAATTACGCTTTTTCTTAAATTTTCACATTACAAATTTAGAACTCTTAAAAGTACGATTTTTCCTAAATTTCAACATTTGAAATTATTTGGTTATTCTTAAAATTGAGTTTTTAACTGTATTTTCAGCATTTGAAAAAATAATGTGTTTCATTGAAATTCTATTTCAAAAGCAGAAAAGTAATTTAATTAATAGTTTTTAGGTGTCCCTAAAATTAACAGTTTTTTAGTGATTTCATTATTTGTTTTTATTTATCTTAACCAAATAATTTCATTAGTTTTTGAAACCTGTTTTAATAAAAAAATTTAACTTCTAAAATTACGCTTTTTCTTAAATTTTCACATTACAAATTTAGAACTCTTAAAAGTACGATTTTTCCTAAATTTCAACATTTGAAATTATTTGGTTAATCTTAAAATTGAGTTTTTAACGGTATTTTCAGTATTAAAAAAAATAATGTGTTTCATTGAAATACAATTTCAAAAGGCAGAAAAAAGAATTTATTAATAGTTTTAGGTGTCTTAAATTGACGTTTTTTAATGAAATTTCAATATTTGTTTTTATATACTAGATATTTCTTAGTTGTGAAAACCGTTTTAATAAAAATTTAACTTCTAAAATTACGCTTTTTCTTAAATTTTCACATTACAAATTTAGAACTCTTAAAAGTACGATTTTTCCTAAATTTCAACATTTGAAATTATTTGGTAAATCTTAAAATTGAGTTTTTAACGGTATTTTCAGCATTTGAAAATATAATGTGTTTCATTGAAATGCAATATCAAAAAGCAGAAAAGCGAATTTATTAATAGTTTTAGGTGTCTTAAATTGACGTTTTTTAATGAAATTTCAATATTTGTTTTTATATACCATATATTTCATTAGTTGTGAAAACCTGTTTTAATAAAAAATTTAACTTCTAAAATTACGCTTTTTCTTAAATTTTCACATTACAAATTTAGAACTCTTAAAAGTACGATTTTTCCTAAATTTCAACATTTGAAATTATTTGGTTAATCTTAAATAAAATTGAGTTTTTAACGGTATTTTCAGCATTTGAAAAAATAATGTGTTTCATTGAAATGCTATTTCAAAAAGCAGAAAAGTGAATTTATTAATAGTTTTAGGTGTCTTAAATTGACGTTTTTTAATGAAATTTCAATATTTGTTTTTATATACCAAATATTTCATTAGTTGTGAAAACCTGTTTTAATAAAAAATTTTAACTTCTAAAATTACGCTTTTTCTTAAATTTTCACATTACAAATTTAGAACTCTTAAAAGTACGATTTTTTCCTAAATTTCAACATTTGAAATTATTTGGTAAATCTTAAAATTGAGTTTTTAACGGTATTTTCCGCATTTGAAAAAATAATGTGTTTCATTGAAATGCAATTTCAAAAAGCAGAAAAAAGAATTTATTAATAGTTTTGGGTGTCTTAAATTGACGTTTTTTAATGAAATTTCAATATTTGCTTTTATATACCAAATATTTCATTAGTTGTGAAAACCTGTTTTAATAAAAATTTAACTTCTAAAATTACGCTTTTTCTTAAATTTTCACATTACAAATTTAGAACTCTTAAAAGTACGATTTTTCCTAAATTTCAACATTTGAAATTATTTGGTAAATCTTAAATTTGAGTTTTTAACGGAATTTTTAGCATTTGAAAAAATAATGTGTTTCATTGAAATGCTATTTCAAAAAGCAGAAAAGTGAATTTATTAATAGTTTTTGGTGTCTTAAATTGACGTTTTTTAATGAAATTTCAATATTTGTTTTTATATACCTAATATTTCATTAGTTGTGAAAACCTGTTTTAATAAAAAATTTTAACTTCTAAAATTACGCTTTTTCTTAAATTTTCACATTACAAATTTAGAACTCTTAAAAGTACGATTTTTCCTAAATTTCAACATTTGAAATTATTTGGTAAATCTTAAAATTGAGTTTTTAACGGTATTTTCAGCATTTGAAAAAATAATGTGTTTCATTGAAATGCAATTTCAAAAAGCAGAAAAGCTAATTTATTAATAGTTTTAGGTGTCTTAAATTGACGTTTTTTAATGAAATTTTAATATTTGTTTTTATACCAAATATTTCATTAGTTGTGAAAACCTGTTTTAATAAAAAAAATTAACTATTCTAAAATTACACTTTTTTTTTTAATTTTTACATATTATAATTTAGAACTCTTAAAAGTAATGATTTTTCCTAATTTCATTTGAAATTATTTGGTAATCTTAAAATTGTTTTTAACGGTATTTCAGCATTTGAAAAATAATGTGTTTCATTGAATTGCTATTTCAAAAAAAAGCAGAAAAGTGAATTTATTATAGTTTTAGGTGTCTAAAATTACGTTTTTAATGAAATTTCAATATTTGTTTTTATATACCAATATTTCATTAGTTGTGAAAACCTGTTTTAATAAAAAATTTAACTTCTAAAATTACGCTTTTTCTTAAATTTTCACATTACAAATTTCGAACTCTTAAAAGTACGATTTTTCCTAAATTTCAACATTTGAAATTATTTGGTAAATCTTAAAATTGAGTTTTTAACGGTAATTTTCAGCATTATTTAAAAAAAAAATGTTTTTTTTATTTAAAAAAATTTCAAAAAGCAGAAAAGAGAATTTATTAATAGTTTTAGGTGTCTTAAATTGACGTTTTTTTAATGAAATTTCAATATTTGTTTTTATATACCAAATATTTCATTAGTTTTGAAAACCTGTTTTAACAAAAAATTTTAACTTCTAAAATTACACTTTTCTTAAATTTTCACATTACAAATTTAGAACTCTAAAAGTACGATTTTTCCTAAATTTCAACATTTGAAATTATTTGGTTAATCTTAAAATTGAGTTTTTAACGGTATTTTCAGCATTTGAAAAAATAATGTGTTTCATTGAAATGCTATTTCAAAAAGCAGAAAAGTGAATTTATTAATAGTTTTAGGTGTCTAAAATTAAAGTTTTTTAATGAAATTTCAATATTTGTTTTTATATACCAAATATTTCATTATTGTGAAAACCTGTTTTAATAAAAAATTTTAACTTCTAAAATTACGCTTTTTCTTAAATTTTCACATTACAAATTTAGAACTCTTAAAAGTACGATTTTTCCTAAATTTCAACATTTGAAATTATTTGGTAAATCTTAAAATTGAGTTTTTAACGGTATTTTCAGCATTTGAAAAATTAATGTGTTTCATTGAAATGCAATTTCAAAAAGCAGAAAAGCGAATTTACTAATAGTTCTAGGTGTCTTAAATTGACGTTTTTTAATGAAATTTCAATATTTGTTTTTATATACCAAATATTTCATTAGTTGTGAAAACCTGTTTTAATAAAAAAATTTAACTTCTAAAATTACGCTTTTTCTTAAATTTTCACATTACAAATTTAGAACTCTTAAAAGTACGATTTTTACTAAATTTCAACATTTGAAATTATTTGGTAAATCTTAAAATTGAGTTTTTAACGGTATTTTTCAGCATTTGAAAAAATAATGTGTTTCATTGAAATGCTATTTCAAAAAGCAGAAAAGTGAATTTATTAATAGTTTTAGGTGTCTTAAATTGACGTTTTTTAATGAAATTTCAATATTTGTTTTTATATACCAAATATTTCATTAGTTGTGAAAACCTGTTTTAATAAAAAATTTTAACTTCTAAAATTACGCTTTTTCTTAAATTTTCACATTACAAATTTAGAACTCTTAAAAGTACGATTTTTCCTAAATTTCAACATTTGAAATTATTTGGTTAATCTTAAAATTGAGTTTTTAACGGTATTTTCAGCATTTGAAAAAATAATGTGTTTCATTGAAATGCAATTTCAAAAAGCAGAAAAGTGAATTTATTAATAGTTTTAGTGTCTTAAATTGACGTTTTTTAATGAAATTTTAATATTTGTTTTTATATTCCAAATATTTCATTAGTTTTGAAAACCTGTTTTAATAAAAAAATTTAACTTCTAAAATTACGCTTTTTCTTAAATTTTCACATTACAAATTTAGAACTCTTAAAAGTACGATTTTTCCTAAATTTCAACATTTGAAATTATTTGGTAAATCTTAAAATTGAGTTTTTAACGGTATTTTCAGCATTTGAAAAAATAATGTGTTTCATTGAAATGCAATTTCAAAAAGCAGAAAAGTGAATTTATTAATAGTTTTAGGTGTCTTAAATTGACGTTTTTTAATGAAATTTCAATATTTGTTTTTATATACCAAATTTTTCATTAGTTGTGAAAACCTGTTTTAATAAAAAATTTTA
>JABUQX010054838.1:0-2500 GCA_015478945.1 Trachelipus rathkii
GTTTTCCAAATTGACAAGCCCATTTGGGACCTTCCTGTGTTGATGCAGTGATTTGGTGTCGAAACACATTGTCTGGATAGTATGAGGAGGACACCCCATTCCTCGAGCCACTCATAAACAGACAGGGTGCTTGTCTCACTAGTGCTTGTGTTGCTACAGGAAACCTCTAGCAGTTGTTCATTTCACCATAAGAAATTAAAACAGCTATTCTTCGTTCTTTCTGATCTGTCTTTAGAACGTCTGGTAGAAGTTTTCCGTCCCAATGAACTACAACAGTTTCCTTCTCTGGTATATAAATTCGTTCCAAGATCTTCTCAGTGTATTTTTCTGCTGAATATTTTCGTCGCCTTTCATGGAAGGTTGGCTTTCATGGACACTTTTGAAATCCTCAGGATTTCTCCTCCAAAGTGCCGGTCTATTGGTAGCTTGATGAGTATTCGTGTATGGCATTTCTGTCAGTACCTTACACGCATCCAACAACAGAGATAGTTTCATGGTTAAAATTCCCACGCACGCTTTCATCCCTTCTTGCTATGAATGGTCCAGGAAGCTCCTCGGTTTCTTGAGAAGTACAAACGTCCATTTGCAGCACATCCTCGATATCTTCATCGCATGTGTTTTCCTTTTCATCACTGTCCTCATCTTCTTCATCATCAGTCTCTATAGGAACAAAAGAAGAGAAAGAAAAGGACCAAATTAATTATGATAATAGTTAAGTTACGTGGTTTATCTTGTTTTGTTGGTGCTTTTGTAAAAACTTAACAATAGAACCAGGATACGTAAACGTACCTAGCAAAAGATCAATATTCAAGCAAAAATAAAAGAATCTTACTTATGTCGAATAAACATTCCGCTTGAATTTGCTCGTTCATTTTCGCAAGTTCCTTATTGTAGTTTTCTTTCTTCAGCTCGAGCTAACTTCAGATCAACTCCAAACATAGAGCCTGGCCGACCCTTTTCCCTTTGTTTCAAAAGAAACTCCTTGTCTTCTTCTGATTTCATCATGGCCAAGGCATCTTGATGGGCGATATCAAAGATATCATCTACCTTTGAGGCGAACTCTTTGATTTTGTTCTTTGCAGCTTCTGATTGTTTATACTGGTCCTTTTGTACATTTCTCCACTCTGCGTGAAGTTTCTCTAATTTAGTAATAGCATCTTTCACATGTTTTGTAGGAATCCGAGCTTTTCCCCAGAAAACAAAAACTTCTTGTATGGTAATTCTTGCTGAATCTCTTAGATTCAATTTCACAGTACGCAAATTGTAGAACAAAGTGGCCAAAACTTGACGATTGGATGGCAATTTACAACCGGTTATCTGGTGAGCCGGATAGCCTACAATGAAAATTTTATCTTTAGTTCTGCTTCTTATGGCAGAGGTGGAAGCCATTCTTTTACTATTTTATTTTAATCTGGAAAATATTAATAATATACATTACAACGAATGTTGGTTTCGGAAATTAGATTGTAAATTAACCCAAAACAAAAGAAATAAAATGAGGTCTCCTTAAATCTAAATTTACATGAAAATGATGATATAATGACGATGAGGCTGTTATAGCTGGGTTCGACTAGAAGTAGAAATAAATATATATAGAATATAAATTAGTTACAATAATATTGCCTTTGAGACATAAATCATG
Source organism: Trachelipus rathkii (assembly GCA_015478945.1). Lineage (NCBI taxonomy): Eukaryota > Metazoa > Arthropoda > Malacostraca > Isopoda > Trachelipodidae > Trachelipus > Trachelipus rathkii. Next base: position 1,643 of record JABUQX010054838.1, read on the forward strand.
AGAAAATAATGAGGGGTTCCGGAGATACGGCCCCAAAACATCGCTAGTCAGCCCAAAAAACGCGTTTTTTGTAACTTTGAGAGCACAGCGGCACGGGTTCACATGCTCCAATCGTGCTCAAAATTTAACTACCTTAAAATCTGGAGAGGCTGATCACTTTGTGGGGTTCCCGTTGACAAAATTCCAACATCAATTTTTTACGGTCACCCTAATATATATATATATATAATATATATAATAAACTTATAAATATATTATATTACAATATATATTATATATATATATATATATATTATATATATATATAATATATATATATATATATATATATATATATATATATATATATATATATATATATATATATATATATATATATATATATATATTATATATATATATATATATTATATATAGTTTATATATATAATATATATATATATATATATATATATATATATATATATATATATATATATATATATATTACTTCAATAAAGGGCAGGGTCCAATATTTTCTTCGGGCTGAGCCCAATTTTCACCCCCAAAGATGGACATAAAATTCTTAATTTTGAGCCAATTTTGATGGGAAAAGAAGCAAAACTGTAGCTTTTTCTTGAACTCTTTTAAACGTTCGTTTCGAGTGTTTTCTGTGTCTGTAGTCCTTTCTTTCGGAATTTTCATTTCTCCAAACCTATGTTTTTGACATTTTTGGCTTCAACTTCTACAATTTTTTCGAAATGACTTCAAACTTGAAATATGCATAGATGTGTCCATTACCTACAAAATGCACGAAATAGTGTTTTGATTTTTTAAAATTTGTGCTTTGCAATGTCAAAATTCAAAATCCACTTTTTT
>JABUQX010054838.1:12500-17500 GCA_015478945.1 Trachelipus rathkii
CGGTTGCCGTTGTGTAGTAATACAGCTTTCAAACTAAGCTTGGAGGAGCCTATGAATAGTGTCCATTCAGTTGGATCATGTTTCAAATTCAAACATTTCATCAAGTCATTAACGTCGCAGCAAACAACCAGATTGTTTTCCCTCTCAAAAAAGGGAAGCAGATCCCTCTAACTTTTCTGTGCAGTGAGACTCTGACATCACGTTGGAGAAGATTCTATTGCTGTAGTTATGATCCTAGAAGTTCTGTTTTCTCCTTTGACAAGTCCAACTGGTCCTCGAATGAGATCAACTCAATTCCGCTTGACTTAGTCGGTGCGGTGTATCATCATTTACCTCAAAATCTGGGTCATGGAATGTGGAAGGATTGTCTGTTTTTTTTCTTCCACACTGTCTCAATTTTCTACTTCAAGCTTAATGTTGAGGTGGAGAAGGAACTTGGTAGACTACTCACATTCGACAGATGTGGAATGGCCATCCAACTAGCAAGACTGGCAGCATTCGGACGATATTAGCTGAAACTACCTCCAACCCTTGTTCTTCCCTCACAATATCCTACGCACATTCTCAACTATACACCGACATCAGGGAGCTCAAGCTGCAAAGTATCAGCAGGTCATCTGATACACTAAGGTATGTACACGGCCTCCCACACAACACATAGCCCACATAGCCACAAAGTCATGCATCCTTGTATCTTTTATTCAGCCCATTCATCCTCCCGTAGTATAAACTGAACAAGAAGTTCTGCAACATATATGTAAGGCCATGATTATCTGGTCCCCACTTCATAAAAATACCTGCCTGATACGGCAGTCCTATCACACAAGGCACGTCAGATTGCGTTCTGTGACGAAAATTTTATTTCACCAATAAGTAACAAAAATTATTTATTAAAATTACATACTTTCATGGCATTTTGATATAACAAGTTTTACACTTCAAAAGCACTCCAAAACTAGAAATTCTGAAAAAAATAAAACTTAAGCAATATGAAACTCCCAGTCACATTAACAGTTATTATGTTTATGATCTACAAACATCTGGGGAAACGTTCTGTTATGTCAGTTGAGAGGTGTGACAACTCTTAAAAACATAATATCCCCCATACTACAAGTGTAGACTAAAAAAATTACATGTCACTGTATATCCAAAGCAAGGGCTAATTGATCATTTTTGTAGTGATTTTTGAATTCAGCAGGTGGAAATACATAAGAATACGCTAATTTTGTGACCGAAACAATTTCATTGCTGGGCAGTGAATTATTAATTTTTATTTCTCCTGGATTTTTCTTAAGTTTTTGTATTTTTTATTATCAATGATTCGATAAGTTGTCTTTTCTCAACATTTTTGCAAGATAAAATTGTTTTAGCAGAATTCATATTGATCGTATGATTGAATTCATTCATATGCTGGTACAGAGCAGAATTGCGGTCTCCACACCTCAGACTATAACGTTTATAACGTTTTTCCTCCATTAATAAATTATTTATAACAGGTTATCAATTTTTTTTTTTCCTGGAGTTTTCTTGAATTTTTTTTTTTTTTTGTTTTTTATAATAAATGATACGATGAGCTTACTCTTCTTAACATTTTTTGCAAGATAAAATTGTTTTAGCAGAATTTCCACCTCCCCTCCAGAAGAAAAGTGATGATGGATCTTGATGTCATATGTAAAATAGGGAAGGCTGATTTAACCAACATTATCAGTAAGGTCAGTTATGTGGCCACAACCACAGACAGCTGGACTGGGAAAAAGGCGTTTTCTCCTCATGATGGTTCACTGGATTAATGTGAATACTTTGAAGATGGAGAAGGTTGTCCTTGTCTGTAGAGAGTTATCTGTGTCTCAGAGCAGCACAGTCCTAGCCAACAATATTACGGATATTTATCAACAATTTGGCATTGCACATAAGGTCAATAAAAATCAATATGAAATAATAACGTAATGCTGAAAAAAAAATATAATTCCAAATTAATAAGGAAACAACTAAATTTAAAATATTTATCTTCAGGTTGTCTGCATTACAACAGATAATGGTGCAAATTTCTGTGCAGCCTTTCAGGTGGGTGCTCATGCAGAAACGGGTGACGAAGAGGAAGAAGAACAGGTTCGATTGCGGAGATAGTGGTTCACGCCTGAAAGAGATGGAGCAAATTAGTGAGACATTTTGTTCTGCAGACAAAACCTCTCCAGCTAGAAAATCTGCTTGACGAACATGATGCCTTTAGCCTACCTAAACATCGTCGTTGCATTTCCCACACATTAAACATCTTAGCTACTAGAGATGTTTTCAAATTTTCCTAAGCTGGTCTCTGGTGCCAAGAATCCCATTTCAAAAAGACATTTGCCATAAGCACAGGCATGTGGAATGCGAAAAAGGAAAACTAACCAAACCGCTGGCGAGAATCAAAAAGGAGTTGGGAACAAAGCTTAAAATCACCAAAGTGTTACTCGCTGGGACTCCCTATACGATTCTATGAAGGCTGCTTAAAAACCTTGATGGTCGCATGAACAAATCAACAACATTTGTATGGAGTAAAAGCTTTGACTTCCAGTATTTAATAAAAGTGATAAGGAGGTAAGTAGTATTGGTGAGGTAATTGATGAGTACATTGAAATAATGACGCTTATTGCTGTTAGGCTTGACTATGTTGGGCCAGGCTGAGACGAATGCGTACGCGGGAGTCCTATTGCCTAATCTCTTCCTCCTTAAGGACAAGATCGGGGAAATGCAACGAGAAGTGGAAAAATTTAACTCTGCAAAAACTTAGTCAACTACTTGCTAAAGCAACCAAAGCCAAACAAAAGGGAAAGAAAATGGCTTTGAACCGAGGTTCAGCTAATATCATTTTGATGACATACTTCATCATGATTCTGCTTATCAGGAACAGCACACTGGTTACCACTCATCTCACATCAAACTCGATGCTGCAGTAGTTCAGCGATTCAAATGAGAGGAAAAGTACCCAATAAGCTATCACAGATGACCAGATATCTGATGGAACACTAGCAAAAATAGATAATACATGCACATCAATCTTCTCGCCCACAACGTGACCACATTTCATGGTAACGTTATTTATCTGATAATTTGAAACAAAGAGCTTTACAAGCATCTCTTGTAAATTTAATTATATATTATACTATATATACTATATATATATATATAATACATATATATATATATATTATATATATATATATATATATATATATAAAACCATAATATAGATATATATATAATACTTAAACATATATACTCACATAATCTAATATATAATCTATTATAATAATATATAATACTACCCACATAACCCTATAGACTATAACATCATACACTAATATACCTAATACTTATATAAACATATTATCCTACTATATATATATAATATCAACTACAATATTACTATCTATATAATATCCACATATATTCACAAACATTATCAAAATAATATACACACAAAACCCATACAATATACTATACCAATAAAATAACTCACTCATATATCAACTATAACAAATGTACTACTAAATATTTACCTTAAACTATATATATAAGACTAATAAAATAAAATAACACATATTCCTATATATAAACAGAAACCACAGATACTATATACATAACTCAATACCTCTACTATACTAAATATATATATATATATTTAACAAGAGATGCTTAAAAGTTTAAGTTCATATAATATATATATATATATATATATATTATATATATATATAATATATATATTATATATATAATATATTTATTATATAATATATATAATAATTATATATATATATATATATATATATATATCAAATTTATACATTACAATAATATTGAAAAAAACGCTGACATAATGTTCAAATGAAATTTAAAAAAGATTTGAGTTCTTGATATCATTCTAATATTTCAGAACTGACGGCCCCATATATCCAGCAAACCCTCTCAGAGAGAAGTTGGGACAACCTTGGATAGGTAGGACTGCAGTAAATGTTCAATACACACAGCACACGCCCTCTTCAGGCTAGGAACCTGTTTCCGTGTGAATACCAGGAGGTCTGGGTAGACTTGTTTATTAAGTATATAATACTCCATTAGCCAGCTCAGCGGCCGTGGAGAGGTTGTTTAGTCAAGGCTCTGACATTCTAAGAGCAAAAGGAGGGCAGCCATGGCATCCAACAATTTTTTTAGAAAAAATATCTTTATGAAAGGGAATATGACCCTGTTCAGAATGCAAGAGGAGAGCAAGGAGGAAGAGATCACAGATAATTGAATAAGATTGAAATCTTTCATTTTTAAATATATATTTGCATCTTTCAATTAAAATTTAAAAATAATTCATCTTTACATACTTGCGCTGTATTTTTTATATTTTCTCTTTTTTTTTTTATGCGCTCCTAAATTTGTATCTAAATAAAAATTGATTTGCGGACATGTGCGCTTTTGCTGTTTGCGAACTAACTTTTTTTGAAAAACATGCCAAAACATGGACTAATTTTTTTACACTTTGTGCTTTTGCGTTTGTGCTCTAAAGTTTAAAATTTGCGCGCCCCCTTCTCATATATATATATATATATCATACTATATATATAGTATATAATATATATATATATATATATATATAATATATATATATATATATATATATATATATGATATATATATTTTTGCTATATATTATATATATTATATTATATATAATATATATATATATATATTAAGAAAATTATATCGAACACAGATTTTACTTCAATATATTATATATATTATATATTATATATATATAATATATTATATATTATATATATATATATATATATAATATATTATATTATATATATTATATATATAGTATATATATATATATAATATATATGAGTGGTTGTAATTTTTGAACCGTGTTGGTGAGTTGTGGTATCGTTTTCTTATCTTATATTTCTTTTAAGAAATTTCACTTTTTACCTCGTCTTTTTTATGTGTGTGTGTGTCAGGTAAGA
>JABUQX010054838.1:20000-27500 GCA_015478945.1 Trachelipus rathkii
TTTATGCTGATTCCAAATATGTAATTGGTTTTTCTGTAAGTGTCGTACTTTTCGAGAATATTTCATTTTTGAAATAATATTTAACATAAATGCGATTTTTAAAAATATTTAAAATTATTTCGAACTTTTTGAATCATGTTCCGTTACATGAAATTCATGTGTCTCATATAGTAGCTAACATATTAAAAAACAAACAAACCAAAAAAAAAAATGACGGAGTCGTAAACAGAATAGGACCTATATCTATATATATATATATATATAATATATATATATATATATATATATATATATATTATATAATATATATATTATATATATATATATATATATATGGGTTGTTTTTGTATTGCATAAATTTTAGCTATACATGCTATTGTGAGGAATAGGAAATGACTTGACACTTTATTAAGTATTTATAAACATTCGTAATAAGTTTCTGTAATTTTTATTTATTTCAAAATTTTATGTGCAAGTCTCTAAGTTGTGAGTTTGGTCTTCTTATACCTTGGTAAAACTTCTTGCCACATCTTTTTAATGGTCTTTTAAACTTTAAAGATTCACAGCCATAGACGCTGGTTCGAAATTTTCGAAATTTCTACCACTTCTTTCGTAAAGTTCACGTAATTTATGAAATTAGATATATATATATTATATATATATTTATATATATATATTTATATATATATAATATATATATATATATAGGGTATATATATATATATATATTATATCGTTATATATATTATATATATATATATATATATATATATATATATGAGTGTGTATGTGTGTGTGTGATCTGTAAAAAAAACAAAAAACAAAAAAAAAAAACCCGAAAGCTAAAAGGAAAGACTGACAATTTTTAATACCTTAATCCATGGAAAAACATTAGATTGAATCGAATGGAAATGGCCTTTCCCCAATAAATCTTTCCTCTCTCTCTCTCTCGTTCTCTCTCTCTCATTCTTTGTCACTCATCTCTATCTCTCTCTCTCTCTCTTTCTCTCTTCTCTCTGTTGGGAGCCTCACAGCAGCCCTGATTCAGGACTCTCTTCCTTTCTCTTGCAATGTCCTCCCTCCCCAAGCACTCGAGGTCACAATGGAACCTTTTCCCAATCTAAGGGTGCACTGGAAAAAAAAAAGAAAATAAAAAGGATGCCGTTTTATTCCCTGAAGAACCATCTATCGGAAGGACTCTCCCTCCCTCCCTTCGTTCTCGTTTCTTCTTCTGCTGGTTGGTCCCCTCAATGCGGCACTCAAAAGGCAAGCTCGTAATGGAGCGCGTCTTGGGACCTTTAATTATTTCATATGGCTCTCATAGGCCGCTTAGGCAGCGCTTCGTGGTAAAGAAAATAAGGACTAGGGAGGGGCGCGTCTCTTTCTCTTCCTTCCATTTGTGTGACATAACAAATCTCACTTCATGAGAAAATTTTCTTTTATTATTATACAAATTATTATTATTAATAAAAGATGAATTCAAAGCAACAATTTATTATGAGACGTTCTCAATTAAAAGTTTATTTTACTCTCTCTCTCTCTCTCTCTCTCTCTCTCTCTCTCTCTCTCTCTCTCTTCTCTCTCTTCTCTCTCTCTCTATATATATATATATATTATATATATATATATATATATATATATATATATATATATATATATATATTATATATATATATATATATATATATATATATATATATATATATATATATATATACAGGGTGTTTACGAAATAGGGGGACAAATTTGGAGGATATTATCTTTGTACCATTACAAGCGTTTTGTCTTAAATAAAATAACCTGTAAAGTTCTTCATTTAGTAGGTAAATGAGTTAGAAAGGTGCAAGGGGTGTGATGTGAATATTGGTCGTTTATGTTCGTAGTGTGATGAGTTTGGCTTAGGAAACTCTGCGCAACGTCAAAGTAGTAACCTCTATAGAAACAGGCGTAATTGCTGCTCTAATAATTGGGGACATGTATCAGGTTGCTTGCATAGGACCACCTTCATTATAGAGATAGGATGACATAATACTAGGAATATTGTTTATAGTATTCGAGCATATTTACTCGGGAATCGGATACAAGCAATAACAATAATAATACAAATACATAGCTAATAATCATAATAATCACAATAATCATTCTACCAATATTATGCGCTTAATAACAATAATTATTTGATAAGTAATATACTATGATTATAGTAATAATACGAATAGGAACAGGTAAATAATAATAACAAGAAGTATACATAATATAATAAACTAATAATATAATAAGTAATAATAATAATAATAATAATAATAAATAATAATACTAATAATAATAATATAATAATATAAAAATAATACATAATAATAATAATAAATATAATATAATATTAATATAATAATAACAATGATAAAATAATAATAAATACTTAATAATATATAATAATAATAATGATCAAATAATAATAATAATAATAATAATAATAATAATAATAATAATAATAATAATATAAAATAATAATATAAAATAATAATATAAAACAATAATAATAAAAATAATAATACTATAATAATAATAATAATAATAATAATAATAATAATAATAATAATAATAATAATAATAATAATAATAATAATAATAATAATAATAATAATAATAATAATAATGAATAATATAATAATATAATAATAATATAATAATAATAATATAATAATAATACTAATAATAATAATAATGATACTAAGAATAATAATAAAATAATAATCAATGAATATAATAATAATAATAATATAATAAAATTAATATAATAATAATAATAATAATAATAATAATAATAATAATAATAGAATAATAATAATAATAATAATAATAATTAATTAATTAATAATATAATAATAATATAATAATAATAATAATAATAATAATATAATAATAATAAATAATAAAATATAATAATAATAATAATAATAAATAATAATAATCATAATAATAACCAAATCTACGGAACATAAACACCAATATTCACATCATACATCTTGCACCTTCCTAACTCATTTACCTACTAAATGAGGAACTTTACAGGTAACTTTATTTAAGACAAAACACTTGTAATGGTACAGAATAAAGATAATATCCTCCAAATTTGTCCCCCTATTTCGTAAACACCCTGTATATGTGTGTGTGTGTGTGTGTGTGTGTGTGTGTGTGTGTGTAGGGGTGTGTGTGTGTGTGTTTGTGTCTACATGTGCATGTTCATGTGTATGAACTGAACCATAGTTATATTAATCTTATCAGAGTGAAATTGCAACACGCTGAAATATTTTTAATTAACGTATCAACTTTACTGTTGTTATCTATTTAGTAAACTGATATTGTCATATTTATAAAAGATTTGAAGATTTTTTGACTGAAGAATTCGTTAAAGTTATTTTCAGGATTGAGGACCAAACATTCATTCTTCTTTTTTTAAGGGAGTCGAATCGAAAATTAATTCCGGTATTTCTACCACAACAAATTTTTCTCTAATTGCGAAATTTGTTTGCAAATTCATAAAAAATATATATAAAACAAATAGTATCGCAACGATTAATAAGTAACAGTTTGATTTTATTCCTTACATAAGCAATTGTAACAATTTAAAATAAAATATAAATATATTAAATATATGAGTAAAAGGCTTTGAAACTCATTTGCAATAGTATAATGAATGAAAGTTTAAATTTGTTCCTTGAAGATCCCGTTTCCTTGCCTTTCCTTTTACACTCTTCCAGCAGAAGTCTATTGAATCAATGTTCACCTTTCCTAATCCCTTTTTTTATTTCTTTAATCCTCGCGTACTTTGATATTTGATTCACTAGTCTTTTAATGCAAAGATTTCCTGAAATCTGTTCCCTCTTTTAATGTTTTAATTGCCACACTTTAGTTTTCTTCGTCGATATTTATAGTAGTTAAAAGGAAAATGTTAGACACGCAAATTGTTTTAAAAAAAACTCCATTCAGAACTCTTCCCTCGACTAAAAGGGACCTCATCTCAATCTTATTATGAGTTATAAACAACGCTTTCGATCTGAACTCAAATTCTCCGATGTAAGTCAGTCACAATAAAGATGTCTTCTTTAAAAGTATCCAAATCATAGTCTAACAAGCAGTCTATCAATTTAATTAAACTCACTTTACAACTTCCAGACTATTAAACTTATTTACTGGAAAATCTTTTTAGATCTGTCTGCACCAACTGTCTCATAATTGCGTAGAGAGAGTTGAAAGATTGATCAGTAATTATTTTCGCTGTTAATTAGACAACAAAAGTTTTAGTTTCTTCTTTCAAATATGTTGAAAACCCTGAGCTGCCATTGTTGGAAAAAGAGGCAACATCGCCAAAGTAAAAATAAAAATATAAGTACATATATTTTTGTATTCTATAAAAAAAATAGGATAAAATATGTCAAATAGTTCATAATTACGAAGTGTTAAAAACCTTATAGATATTTTGCTGCATTTCATGAAGCTCTCATATCTTTATTATCATCACCAACAAATTACTTTTCATGACAACATATGAAATAAATCAATTTTAAAATGTTTTCATATATATATATATATATATATATATATATATATATATATATATATATATATATATATATATATATATATATATATAGTAATAATATATATATATATATATATAGTTAGTATATTATATATATAGTATGTATATATAAACGGCGTCGTCATAACGATACATGTGCATGATGTATTGCTACCGAAAATAGGATTATAAGTTTATAAAGAGGTGATTTGTTCGTTTTTAAGGTGATAAGCCTTCTCAAATAACGGAGCTGCGGTTTCTAAGAGCGAAGGGAAAGAACATTGTTATGTGATATTAAAACAACAAAAACTCTCTCTCTCTCGTCTCTCTCTCTCTCCTCTCTCTCCTCTCTCTCTGCTCTCTCTCTCTGCTCCTCTCTCTCTCTCTCTCTCTCTCTCTCTCTCTCTCTCAACATCTATATGCCTATAATGAACCATCACAAACCATTTTTAGTCTATATACCGGCACCTATATAATATATATATATATATATATATATATATATAATAGTTTTTTATATATATATATATATATATATATATATTATATATATATATATAGTTTATATATATATATATATATATATATATATATTAATATATATATATATATATATATAATATATATAAATATATATATATAATATATATATATATTAATAGTTTTATTTTTTTTATTTTTATTTTTGACAATTTTTGTTCTATTATTTTATTTGTTTTAATATTTTTATTTCAATTTATTTTAATTTTTATATCAAATTTAAAAGAGTTTGAAAAGATTTGTTTTTCGGGCAGTCATTCTTAATGTTCAGAGTGAAAATGAAAATTCAGGTCTTAAAAAATATTATTTTTACAAAACTGGAAATGGGGACAAGAGCTTTATTCTTCTACTAAACTCATTTTAAATTTTATTATAAATTTGGATATGATTGACCCAATTCTTTATTTTGGTGTTTGTTCCATTACATTCACACCAGAAAAAAGTTATATATATATATATATATATATATATATTATTATATATAATATAATATATACTATTTATTATATATATATATATATATATATATATATATATATATATATATATATATATATATATATATATATAGAGAGAGAGAGAGAGAGAGAGAGAGATTTGATCGGTTTTTTAAACTTATTATTTTTAAAAAAAAGAAAAAAAATTTTTTTTTATATTTATTTCTGGTGGGAATTTGATGGAATAAATAGCATAAGAAAGAACTCTCACAATCATTTCCAATTTTTAATAAAAGTTATCCTTTTTTCCGACTTTGACAAAAAAATAATTGAGGAAGAATAGTATTTCCAATCTGGATCAAAATGAATCATACACAAAAAGGCAGATCTGAACCATCCACTCGAAATCGGATATGAAACAGAAAATAAATTTAGTAGAAAATAATTAAAATAATGAAAAAATCATAAAACATAACTTGTAAAAAAGAAAGATTAATGACAACGCGTTGTTTTTTGTAAAAAAAAGAAAAAAAGAAAAAAAAATCATCTTATATAATCGGAGAGAGAGAAGAGAGAGAGAAGAGAGGAGAGAGAGAGAGAAGCCGAGAAGAGGAGAGAAGAGAGAGAGAGAAGAGAGAGAGAGAGAGAGAGAGAGAGAGAGAGAGAGAGAGAGAGAGAGAGAGAGAGAGAGAGGTTAATCTTCTTTATTTATTTGTCAATTTGTATGTGTTTGAGTGAATAAATTGTATTTAATATGGTTTATGGATGCTCTTGTTTTGAATAGAAACAATAACAGCATATGCATATGTTATTATGTATATTTGTATCTATGTATAAATATGTGTTGTATTCCATGTGTGTGGGGTTTTCGTCTCCTTTTTTTCCCTTGTGACCAATATTACCGGCATTAGGCCTGATAGAGTTTTTCTATTACCTTCACTCTTTTTCGAGCGTATATATAATATATATATATATAATATATTATATATATATATATATATATATATATATATATATATATATATATATATATAATATATAATATATTATAATATATATAAATATATTTATATATATATATATAAAAATATATATATATATATAATATATATATATATTAGGGGGGTACCGGGTGTTATAAACTATTTGTTTTAAACCATTGGTTTAAACCATGGTTTAAACCACATAAAAAAACCAATGGTTTAAACCATAAAAAAAACCATGCAATAAAAATATTTTTAAAATGTATTATTAATTGGTTTTCTTAGCATTTTGATTGGAATAGTGTACCTATTGCAGAACCTTTGAAAGGCAAGTAAAAAATTTTCCGTTGACATGTCAGGAATAAGTTCCTATTTATATATATATATATATATATTTATATATATATATATATATATATATATATATATATATATATATATATATATATATATATATATATATATAATATATATATATATATTATATATATTTGTAGAATTAAATGTTTAAAACATGATTCTTCTTTCGAGCTCTTGAGGATTTCATTTTCTACCCATCGATGCCACATTTCAAAAGATTATAATAAAACTCATTTGTGTAGTGTGTGGCCACAGCATCAACCAAGCTAGAAGGCAATGACTGTAAACTAAATGATGATGTTTATATTTGGAAAAATATGAATATGGAGCTAGAACAGCTTAATCCACCACTCAACAGACAAGATTTATAGCAAAAGTAAAAAGGAGGTATCATCAGGCATTAACAGAAGCTCACTTATTGGCATATATTTTTAACCCAAGATATCAGACCACAGTACTTCCAAAGGATGAGTATTCAAAAGCAGTGGAATTTATGGAATAAATTAAGAGCAAATTTCTCCTCCATTTCAAAAAAGTTACCTATTTGATGGAGTCTCTGTTGTCAGCAGTGACTCCTTTCATCTTGGTACAGATCTTC
>JABUQX010054839.1:0-30789 GCA_015478945.1 Trachelipus rathkii
GTGATATTTTCTTGTAGAATTGGATACGTTTACCTTGATATACGTGATAGGTTATATCCATGGAATTACTGGAATAACATTTTGGACGTAATTATAACATCGAATAATTTCCACGTAACTATTAATCTAAGGAATTTTAACTATAGCATCTGAAACAATAGGGATTAACACTGCTATTGCGAAGCATCTCTAAACGTGGTCGAGGATCGGATGTATGGAAGCGTATGTTGATTGCTCCAGGGATACCCTCAGGGCTTAGATTAAAAAAATGTAACTCGTTGCCAGCGCGTGGTTTTTATGAAAAGGCCAGGTGGGCTGATATAAAATGGAGGGCTTCGTTTGAACGACTAATTATAGTCGCCCAAATTAGCTCTTATGCCTTCGTGCTCTTCGACAGTCGCAAATCTGACTGGTTCGGCGTTTGATGAGGTTTAAACAGCTTTAGCAACGTAATGATCCAGCATTTCAATTACTCAAAAAATCTTTTAATGAGATAAAATGTTAATGGTATTCTAGCGAGATCTTATGTTTGAGTGAATGACTCGATGAGTTGGATGTTCGATTATAAAATTCTGAATAATCTTGAGATATCGGATTGATCTTTCGAATTAGAATTCAATTACTCACGAAAAATAATATGGTGAAAGCTGCGAGCGCCAATGCCGTGTAGTAATATGACATAATATAGTAACAACGGAACTAGGAGTATAATTAAGAGGTATAATTATGTAATCGCATTTTTGTTTCTACTTTTTAAGTATTAAAACGGTGGCGAGATAATAATTTAAAAGTCTTATTTTTATTAATTTATTAGTAGAATAATACTAGACCTTATATAAACGTAATTTAGTTACTTCTCTAGTGATTATTTTTTTGGCAGTCAAGTTTATTTTATTCTTTTACTTTTTCAGTATATAATTAGATCATTCTACCACCCTTAAATGTCCCGTTGTATTTTTGATATACATGATACATAATACACATTTGATACACACTTTATACACACATCACTAAAGAAACACTATAAATGACAACAGAAATATTTGAAAACGATTTTGTCAAATTTTGGTTGATTTGTCACGGAATGCCCCTGCAGTTTAAAGCGGTTGCTGGGCTTGTCGGAGAGAATAAAATATAATTATTATATTCTCTAATGATGTAAATGCTACAGAGAATGTATTATAATATCTTATTTCATATGTGTGTTCACTGTGACGGTGAAAAACTCTAAGGTTCTTGTTCAGCACAGAAACAGCTAATTGAGTTGCCTAAGTGTTGACTAATCATATCATTGTGTGAATTGCAAATTAATAAGTCGATGAGAATGTTAAAAGGTTTAAGGGTTGTTCCGTGTTTTTCCTATATCTTAAGAGCGAGTGAGGAGCAGGACCTAGTGCTTGTGCTTAACTTCCGGAACTTCCTCTTAACATTCGTCTTTTTTCTTTGAGACATTTAAAGGCAAGATGCACACCAAAAAGAGAAAATTCTGATCTCGCTACAAAATTGCCTGAGTGCACAAATGCATTGTACGTTATAAGAAATCAAGTTTATTTAGACCCTGTTGCTGAATATAATACTCTGGAATGGTTAGTCTAATTATTCTGCGAGAGATGAGTAAAAGTGACGGGAGAGTACGGAGTACGAGAGGAATAGAGACGCAGGAATCGTAATTTTGAATGTAGACGTGAGAGATGAGAAAAGAGTACGATGATGTACGGCACGTATGGGAGAAGGAGAGAGAAAGAGAGAAGATAATGAATAAGGCGCTAGTAGTTATATGCATGTAGCGAATGCACGAAGTACGAATTTCATGAGGAAAGCGAGAACGGGATGAAAGGTAATGAGACCAGAGATGAAGGGATAAGTCAGGATTCATGTGAAAAGGATGAGAACGACACGTTATACGAGTATGCTGAGTAACGTATGTATGATGCGAGGTGACCAACGAGAGGAAAGTTATTTGGTTCGAGTCTACTGTTTCGTAAGATCGGAGCGGGTAGAGTAGAAGAAGTATGAAGTGGTAGTAGAGAGTAGTTCGAAGATACACTCTGAGGATGTGAGTAAGGTAGTGATGAAAATATAAGAGAGAGAGCAGGAGAGCAGAATCAATGAGCACCGGTAGAGAGAGGAGAGACGGAGAAGGAGAGAGAGAGAGTAGATTACGAAGAAGTATGTAGTTGTTTAGACGAGTAGAAGAATGAGAGTTTGGATGATTAGCACTGTATTGAAAGAGAGAGTATTGAGAGAGAGACTGGAAAGGAGAGGTACGGAAGGAATGAGGAGGGGCACGACAATCTAGAGATCGAGGTAGAGGAGAGAGAGAGAGAGAGAGAGCGATGAGGAGACACTGGATATGATCGGGTAGAAGAGATGAGAGATAGACGGAAAGTATGGATGAGAGAGCAGGACGGTGGAGGAACAGTAGATGTAGAGGAGAAATTGAGCAAATGTGAATAGAGACGAATGTAGGATGGAAGATAGAGAGAGGATAAGATTATAGCATATGGTATTGGAAGGCACTATTGTATGTATCTATTCCAAAAGATTAGGGAGAGAGAAATGAGAAGAGGTTATAGTACTGGGGGAAAGAGCAATGATGATCAGAGAGTATATAAGAGTAGTAGAGATTAAGAGAGAGAGAGAGAGAGAGAGAGAGGAGAGAGAGAGGAGAGAGAAGAGAAGAGATGAGATGGAGAGAGAGTATCAGAAAGGAAGATCTGTATTGGAGGGATTGGTTGTAGAAGGAGGATGTATAGTATAGCAGAGGTCGAGTATAGGGAGGAAAGAGGGACGCGACGAAGAGGACTAGAGAACAGGATAGAGGAGAGCACGGATAGACGTAGCATCTGAGATGTATACGAGACGATAGAGAGGAGATGGAAGACGGGGGCGTGTGCGGGCTTAAATTTCTGTCCCGAGAGGCGATCTGCCAATAGGTTTGGGGAAGCGGTATCTGAGACACTACGCTGAGTATTATGTGTACGAAGGACATGGACTTTGCAATCATTTTTGGTTTCTTGTGAGGAAGAACACAGCGTTTTCGTTGAAGCAATTAGAAGCTATTTGCATGAACAGCATTATTTGGTTTAAGCTTTATGAGTAGAATAAGTAAAAAGTTAAGGGGTTTACAGAAATATTACTTAATAATATATGATTTTGTTATTTTTTAGTAAAGCATTTATTGAACTCTAAATGGTTAAAATTACCAAAATGATATTTTTTATAGTTTACGAACGTGGGTTTAATAATGTGTATGATTGACGCCAAGATTCTGAAGCTGTAGGGTTTTATTAGGAACCGAAGATACCACTATACGCTTGTCACCACAATATAAAACTACAAGCCAATAGCCTATGAAGTAAATACTGCATTATTCTCGATTGAATGTTAGTAAATAATAAACTATGCTTAAGTGTACTGAAATTCATCAATTAATAATTTGTGAAAGTTTTCCTATAAATAGCTTATTTAGATATTAATAAAATCATATATTAAAATTTCATTATACACGTGAAAACAATATATATCATTGAAATATAACTATTTATATATATGTGTATTTGGCTCGCAGAATCGTGGGATAATTATGACAGATACGTACGCATTATTTAACTCACATTTTACATACGTATTATTTATTTTATATAACAAGTATTGAGTGTTAACTACTCAGCTATAGTGAAAAATAAAAAACGTGAATAAAGAAGTAAAAAAGAGTGAATCATTGAATATTATATTATAAAAAGAATTAATATATTCTTGTATTTGAGACATAGAATTTCAAAATAAAGATATTTTATTTTTTAACTATTTATTTCATGTATAATCGTTTATAATAAATCGAATAGCACTATTACATTGCAAATTCATCTTATATATATTTATATATTTAATATTTACTAAATTTTCTCATTGTATTATTATTTATGTGAGGTACTATATATTATTGATATTAGTAGAACATAACCTACGAAAAAATTATGTTAATAGTATGAGTGTTTTGATATAAAACAAATAATATTATTTTTATTTATATTTCGTATTTAGTTGATTTAATATATAACAATAACGATTATATTAAAGTATTATCTAATTCATATTATTATAATAAATATTTATTCCAAAAAAAATAATCCTATAAGTCGTTAGTCGTAACGAAGTTGATATAGGTTATTATCGAAACTGTACCTGAGAGCGCTGAATATTTTTTGATTACTCACTTTCATACTCAGTTTTCGAAAGCGGTAGGCATTGTCAGTATTATCGATAAAACTAACCAATTAAATGAGATTGTAGGGTGACTTAGATTTCTGATTAGGTAGTTAACTTATTTACTCACTACAGTGTTGTAGTCGATCACTTGTCTGGCAAACAAACTTGTTGAAAATTATAACTATACTAATGTAAGTAAAAAAATGTCTAGTAGATTACTACACGATATAGCACGAATAAAACGTTATCCAATAGCTATACTTATATTTTACTTTATCGGTAGAGATAGAAAAAAATAATATTGTTAGTTCTATCACTATGTTTCTTATGTGGAAGTTTTTTATATTCGTAAAATAGCGACGGAGTCACTAATTAAAATAAATAATTATGCGAAATATCATATAGTAGTTCGTCGATAGCTAGTGAGCTACTCACGGAAGGCATAAGACTTGTATTATGAGTTAACTATGAAAAGTAATGTAATACTGAAACCTACTATATATTATATAGAGTAAATATAAAATATTTGAATATATAGTTATAGTACAATATAACATTTTTATATCTAATATATCGTGAAAAGTGAGGTATTCTAAGATATTAAATAATAACTAAGAAAATACTAGCTTTACGGTAGTTATCTACTATTAGTACGCTCCTATCGTTTAATACTATGTCATTTTATCAGGAGTAGTCGAGCCTTCTAGCGAAAACACTTATGAAAAATTTTAAACGTAAATAATAAATCATTATAAAGTTCTACCTTACCTTTCATCACATACTATCAGAAAAAAACCGTTACCTATTTCACTCGAGCTACTCACGGTACGAAGATATTAGTTAAAAATATATTAATTTATTTTTACGTTAGTATTACACAGGGATATGAGTAGATTATTATTATTATTAGTACAACGGCTAGATATATATATATATGATATTAAAAAAAATAATTGCGATAATTTCTATAGTACTTATAATATTTATATATTCAGCGTTAAATGTCTAACCGTAAGGTTAAAGCTAAAGTTCGTAAACGTAAGTTATTTATAGTTACGAAAACACATAAGAAGAGATGGCCAATAAGATGAAGAAATTGCGAAATCGCAAAATACAGAAACAATTAAAACTAAATGAGGTAAATTGTGTAAGTGAGTTGCTTAAATACGTAACCCGGTGTTTACTTTCCGAGATAGTTGACGATCCTTTCATTGGATACTAATCTTTATGAAAATTAGCATATACAATATAGTAAAAATATCTATATTAAGGTGAGTATGTTCCCTTTAGTATTATACTCCGAGTGTAGTTATGTGATGAGCACTGGTTAATAGTAATACACGACTGTATATTAACTATGAGTATAAGTATTATTTATTTACTTATTATATTCATACTCATCGGATGAGTAAACAAAAATATATTTTTATTATATATCGTTTATCTCTTTAAATATAGGTTTTTTCGGTTGACGTATACGTATAAAAAATAATTAATTAGAGAAATCTAGTTACTTACTTAATTAAATTACTATATGCCCGTAAAAGTTAATATATCGTTGTATATAATCTAAGTTAATGTTCAGAAAATACATGTCGGTTCAGCTATATCGACGCATTTCCTGATTACTCTAATTTTTATCGAAATAGAAACGACTTTATCACAGATATCGAAAAACTAATAACTATACAGTGGTATAGGTGGTAGCTTAATGTAGCATCTTCACTTTCTATATACTATTTTTTCGAGGCTATAAGTGTAGTTACGCTGACCTTATCACTGTGACACTACTTATTTATTATTGAAAATATATAAATTAACTATTAAAATAAAGATATATTCTATTAAGGTGATTACCTCTACACACTTACGTACTTATACTGCTAATATAAAAAGCAACTGAATACTATAGTCATCAATTTATCCTGCATTCTGGTTGACTAATCGGTAATATAAAATAAATATTTTTCGTTTCTTACGTCATATGGTATTTTTATTTATTTATGTTGTAACGTATTTTAAAATAAAAGAATTATTAATATTGAGTATATATAGAGAAATATAAATACTAAGTACTTATTATATATATATATATTCATATATGACTATAAGTACGAGCGATTCATCACTAAGGGAAGTGTCTTGGTCAAGCGATGAGCCAGATGATATATATCGGTCTCGTATAACCATAGGTATTTAGTATAGATGCCTGATATAGCTAGTTTATTACTTTTGGGATACCGGATCTATTAGAGCAGTTATTTACAAGTAAAAACGCGCTTAGATATATATTACAATAAAATACATTATAGGTATTATAATTAATATATAGTTGAGTATAGTATCGAGTGCTATAGTAAAGCGCCCACTAGGTGTTATATAACTTGTCCTGAGGTGGTAGTCTGAGCTTATCTTAGTAGGGAATAGCCCTGACGAGAGTGATAGAGAATTTCGAAACACAACACATGAATAAATGATATCTTCTTTAAGTGAGAGTTCTATTACTCATCCTTACGATTTACGCTTCTCAACTCACTAATTTATTAAAGTACGAAAACAACAGTATGACGAATGTATTAGTAATACTAAACGTATCTGCTGTTTAGTATGATATTGAGATAACAAGATAAATTAAATATGTTTTTACTGATTTATATCCTATAATAGGGGATTATTTATTATTTTCACGAGTGAGGTTACGAAAAAAACTTAATTACAGACGGGAAATCTAGACATTCATGACGATCATAGTCACGAAAGCTTAGATCTGATTGTATAACTATAATGATATATATACGTAAAATTCCCATATAATCAATGATTTTCTCAGCGAAGCCTGCCTTCTAGATAATTACTGAAATAAACTTAAAAAAGCAACAGTTTTAGGAGAACTACCATGGTGACATTAGGTGCAGCCATTAATATATTAAATAATATATACTATCATTAATATAGTATAGTATTGCTATATCATACGTAAGCAAACTCTTTCACTTTCTGAGAGGAGGTATGAGTCAGCTTATAAGCCGCTGATTCTGGGATAGTCTAACTATTATGAAAATTATAACGTAAAAACAATATACTTAAGGTATATCCCACATTACCAAGTTCTATTTCAAATCAAAGAATCAAAAGCAAAACGTTACTTATTTTATACATCATACTCTCAGGTACACGTACTATAAGTATGCACTTCGTACTATGAAGATAGAATATATTGTACTGTTTCTATATATCGTTCCGCTCAGGATTACCGCCTCTAAAAATAACGGCTCGACGGCTAATTTCTCCTCTGTCGTGACGTGGTGAGAGAGCAGTAAGATCCTTGTAACAAAGATCTCAATACATGACTGTGAATATTTCTCTAATTTCCTGATCTGTTTGCTTCCTCTGTCGCTCACTCGCTTCCTCCACTTGCGGCGATCCGATCTTCCCCCGTTAATGGTCTTATAGGGTCTTCTACCGGTGTCGTCACACCAGAGTAATTGTGGTGCCTCTACACTGGCTCCTGAGTCTCCGGCCCCTCACTTTTTGATTCATTACACTTTGAGGCCTCGTGAAATTGACATGTGCTCCAGGAGGAAGCGGTTTCAGATAGATTCTTCAAAAACAATAATAGTGCCTGAGTTGATGAGCGAAAGTATCTTAGACCTCCAGTTCACCGTGTTATCTGTCCGGTCTCGAGGTTCCGGAATTCTTCTTTCTGTGAACCCTAGGCTATGAAAGCAATATTATATAATTGTATTACTTCCTGAAGAGGCGAAAAAAAAATAATTTTAATGTTTTATTCTACTTCTCCTAAATATAGCCCACGAAAACAACTAGTAAGTCTGAAACAACTCCCGGTGCGAGGGGTTGAAGAAATAAATATTTTCTTTTATCTGTCTCTGCGCATACCGGCAAATCGGATTATTTACTGGAGCATACAGGGAGCGTATTAAAAAGAATTAATTGGAACCCGTATAGAGCGTCTATACATTGGATTACACAAACAGAGCGCGCGGATCCAAATATAGTTATAGCACCTATTAGTTATAACTAAGATAATGTTATATATATCGAAAACTGCGTCGCCTATACTCGCGTGAGAAACCTTAACATATATCAATTTTTCGACAGACGATCTATTCAGAATACTCTGAGTACAAACAAAAGCAGTTGTATAATCTATATACGCGGTTATGTACGTCAGTATACTATTATGTATATGAATAGTTACGCTACGAGAAGCTGAGTGAGCGATAATGACTGCTTATAATATATATACTAGAGACATGTAAGAGTATAATATATAAAGAAGGGTGAGAGATGGTACGTCTTTATCGGCACGTAGTGATATAATATCTAATGCATTTAAGTACATGTAATTAATGCCATATATCCATAGTTACTTGAATGGTCTCACTTCACTATAGTCTTTATGTAGATCGTACTGAATATAATCACGAGTTATATGTCTATTAATCAACTGCTCAATAATAATCATCCTGCTATATTCTTATCAACTACCTCTTTATTATGACTTTAATTATTTAAGCCCGAATTCAATGTGCACCCCTATTATGATTTATCTAGTATATATATATCTTATTATTATTTTCCTACAGTCCATAAGCAGAGTACACGCAACCACCCTCGGTCAATGATATTTTTGGCTTCTACGCAAAATCTCCCCACTTTTTATCTATGGTCGGTATTTGTAATCTAGACATAGAGATTAAATATGAAAACGAAGAAACACGTCCCCACGTGTGGGCCGGCGATTAATAGAGTAAGTGAATAGACTGAGAACCGTTAGACAACATCGCGCCCGTTAAATAATACTACGCTGCTAGACCACCTGCGAAACTGGTAGACGCTGTGTCTACGTCTAAAGAAGAACAGTTATCAGAGAACAATCCATATGGTGATAAACACGATTAATCACTCAGACATGATCACGAGAGACCTCTCAGTATTTTACTCAGAACAGCTGGAGCCCGGAACTGTATATCTAGTATAAGTTAAAAAATATATTATTATGAAAATTCTATAATTAAAAGATCAAATCTATCGTATTGACTAAGAATGGATCACTTATACTGATATTATTCCCATATCCCTGGTATTTCATATTTATTATATTCCTCACAGTTAACACGACGACCTCTTAGGTTTTATAACCAATTAAGCTAGACGTTCAAACCATTCGTTCTGAGCAATGTTAACAGCGGAATACCCTAACGCACAGTAGATGAAGTGCAGAATAGACAGTTGAAATCATTTTACACAAGTAAGTCGCGGGAGGAAATTCGGTACAATGCTCTGCTTACTAATTCGATTCCCGTGTGAGTAGACCTTCCTCTTGAAGTAACATGTCGCAAGAGTGTTTATTACATAACTGCTATATTAACCCGGCTGCGGGCAATAATACGTTGCAATTTTCATAGTTACTTCTAAACAAAAATCATTATTTTAATATCGAATAAAGAATGAGTTACCAATAATTCGAGGTGATGAAGATAATTTTTCACATACTTAACATTGATCAAGATACCCGAATAATAAAATCTAAATTGAATTTATTTTTGTAATACTAAAAATTATTATATTGTATATTGAATCTATATATATATATATATAATATATATTATTATATTATAATTATATATAATAAAGGTATACTACATATTATTAAATATATATTATATTATATAACTTATATTTATAGGCCCTATAGTAGTAATTTACCCAGTCCCTTTCAACACCAAGGTTAATCGTAAACCACACCCAAACCGCAAAGGTCAAAAAAGTGGGCAGCTTTTTAATCTAAAACCGCAAACGCTCGCAAAATAGTGACCGCAAAGGTCGTTCGACTTCAAAAGGGTGCCGGCCGCCGAGAAGAAGGTAACCGGTGTCTTCTATATAACGCGGTGTTCTATAGGTTCTAATAGAATATCTAGTTGCTGATATATTCTACTATTCTATATTCTATATTCTATATTCTAGCTTTCTAGCACGTGACCCAGTGTGACCCGTATAATTGTAGAATAATGGTTACCTGATGTTCCCAGACGTTTCACACAGCTACGCCGATAGAGAAAAAGGTTGCTTACGGGAGTAGTAGGGGGGTCATTCGCGTCGTCGCTTACCACCTGACCCAGTCGATGAGCCACATATCGCTAATCAGTGGGGTTATTGTTTTTACTCTACGGTACGTTCATTGGGGTGGTTCTTTTATTTTTTCTTTTTTTAGATTTTATTTTTTGTATATTTTTCTTTTTATTTTTTAGATTTATTTTATTTTTATTTTTTTTTTTATTTAAACCTTATTTTTTTTGCAGAGAAGACAACTCAACCCCCCTGCACGAGTCCTTCACGTCCCCCAGTTTGAACCAAGGTTTTTCGCTTAACCGCATAGGCCCAGCGAATTCCGGTGCCGCATCGCGGCAGTTCGCGGCTACGGCGTAGGTGCGGCCGCATCTCACCGCCACCGGCACCTGCGCACCGGACCACGCCGGAAGACCGTATGGCGTCTCGTTCGCATCAGGCGTGGAGCTATTATACGTCATGAAGGGGATTTCTATATATCAAAAGAACCGCATGTCCATAACACATACCTCACCCTTATACCACACACACCCTCATCATGCACCTAGTCCTTCCCTCTCTACCCCGTTTTCATTCACCGTATCTCTAATACCTCATGTCCATTTCACCGTGACTGCTTAATCTGTCTGTGCTCTCTCAAGGGGAGGTATTCCAATCCCCCTAATTAAACCATTGGTTTTCATTTGATCTATTTTCAAATTTGGCCTTTACATCTATATATAAATATATATTATTATATAGCTAGTATATATTATATATATACTATATATTATATAATAATATATATATGTAATAGTATATATATTATATTACTATATATCATATGTACTGTTGCTCCTTGTACTCTTCTGAGGTTTCAACAGGTATTTCTGAACCATTGGGCCTTCTTTAAGAATGGTCGCCACATGTCATTGTTATAACTAACTGACTTTAGTCATGTATATGTACCTAGCGTTGCGCATACATTGTGATTGCATCATGGGCGCAAAATGCACGTAACATCTTCTAATCTTTCTGGAGCGAATCATTTCCACCTTTAAAAGTATTTAAGCAATGGAATTGTGGGAATGGCAAAAAATTGGTGACCTACGTAGTGAATTATCGCCTCGAGTCACTAAACCGATCGAACTGGAACTCGACGCCGTAGCCATCTTAAGGAAGTGTATCTAGGCTAGACTAATTGGGCTCCGTCTTGAATGCCCTTTAATATATATATTTATGAACAAATGTTGTATTATATATCTATAATCATTGTGTTTATGAAGTGCATAGCAAATATCTTTGGTAAAATATGGCTATTGTATCCAAAGAGGTAGGAGTATTGGAACAGAGAAAAAAATTCTGAGATTTTGCATTAAAAAACTACCCACACTCACTGTTGACATAGTTATACGGTATTAAATATACTATATAGTGATATATATATATATATTTCTATAGGTATATATATAGTTAAAAATATATTTATTAATTTATTATTTATATATCTATTGTATATATTAAAAAGATTTACTTAATTTTATTTAGCTAATTTAAATTTTGAAAATCTAAGATCTTAGTAGTAGTATTATATATATATAATATATTATATATTACTATATATATCAACGAGAGAGAGAGAGAGTAAACATCCGCTATCATCCATACACACAGCACATACATATAAACATACTTTACACACTTCACACATACACACACACACCCGTTAGCTACTCTATACAACACACACAGGTTGCTTAAGCATGCTACACACACACACCGCTAGGACCCTATTATTTAACACACACACAAGCTTTACAAACACCCATAGACACTTAACACTCACATCTGCACGTACACACAACAACATGCCTAGACACATACACCCGCCATATATACACGCACCCACCCTTAGTGAATCTGTACACTATTTATACTATTTTGCTTATTATTTTGCCTTTAGTTTTTTTTCAGATAACTAACAATAATAAATACCTACATTTTGTTATTTGAAAGTATAAAAAAACTATAACAATGTCCAAAAGAGGACAAATTTTTAAACATAGAAATTTCACTAAAGAAACAGAAGAAAAAAATTAGAAATGAAAGGGATAGAAAAGAAGAATTATCAATTGATGATACTGACGAAGATCCAACATACAATCCACCCTTGATAGTACACAAAAAACAGTGCATGTGAACATCAATGGGGAGATGGGACAAATGCCAGAAAGTAAGAAAGCAGAACAAGAAAATCTAAGAAAAAAACACAAATGGTGTAAAGTACCAAAAAAAAGAAGTAGGTCAAAGAAAGAGAATAGCAAATTTAAAATATGAAAGTTCAGATAAGATGATTATGATGATGAGTGACATAGAATCTGAAGGATTTTATCATAACAATGATACATATGCTGATGTGGAACTGCAATGAGCTTTAGATATTATGACATTTGAAGAGGAAATTGAAGACAACGAAGAAATACCATGCCCCATCTCCACTGACGAATATAATTGGGAGGAGCAAATTTTACCTTTGATGAAATATGTGGATTGAAAGATCCTATTAGACAAAAGTAATATAATGCGAAAAGATGCTTTCTTCCTCTTTGATACAGAAGATTTATCAATACAGAAGATTTATCAAAGATGACTGTAGAACAGACAAATATTTACGGTAATACAGTCTCAAAATATTACAATTAAAGCAAATGCTAGAATAAGGAAGTAGAAACATACAACTGTAGAAGAACTAAAAAAGTTTCTTGGCTAGTATTATGGAAGAGACTTGTTCCTTTGGGTAAAATTCAATCCTACTGGAGTACAAACCCATTATATAATAACTCTGTAGCTTCAAAGACTATGAGCAGAAATAGGTTCAAACTATTACTAAGATGTTTACATTTTGCTGACAATTCTGTCAACAATGGAGATAACAGATTGGCAAAAATAGAGAACCACTTATCACTCTGCTCAAGCAGTTATTCCAAAAGGTTTTACTACCAGAAGATGTAATAATGACGAAATGCTTGTTCATTGGAGGGAAAGACAAGTTTTCCACCAGTACATTCCAAACAAAGCCCATAAATATGGGATAATATGGTTATAATAATTGTTCTTATATATTAGGTATCAAAATCTGTTTTTCACATTAAAATTTGTACTCGCAAAATCACATGTAAAATCCAGAAAAATCAACATGGAGCCAAGCTATTTATATGAAAATGTTTGCCAGGGACCATACTATATGAATAACATGTAAAATTGCCTTTAATGTAAACCAAATTTGTTCCACACGAATTCAACAGAAGTTACTGTGAACCAAAATTGGATGAAGCAAAATATCACTTCTTCATTATTGTTAATATTGCAGTCCCTGTTGGTTTTAGATAGTCCTGTTCTGTCATTACTATCAATTCATTAACACATAGCAATACCTTTACCTTTACAAGTCATTCACCAATTAGGCAATGACATTTCATTCAGCAGTGCGGAATTGAGTCATGTCAGATTACCATATGTCTGGAGACAAACAGAGCTATGAATAATGATCAACAAAATAGAAACTTCAATGGTGTATCACCAAACAGAGATAGTTACACCCATCCACCAGTAGAAATCATGATGCAACAGATAGCATTATTGCCCCAAGCTGTTCTAATGCTAGTAGAACTTGTAAAAAAACTCACACCGAACTAAGGTCTTAGATGCAAGAAAATACAAGTATGAGGCTGACCAAGATCTTCCCAAGATATTTCTTGGACTTTGAAAATTATTGTGCATTTAATTATCCCAATGCTCACTCACAATGGTTGAGACTTTTGGGAAGACAGCTAGAAGGTACATTTTTAAGGTTATAGCGTCAGGCGGGGTGAATTGGGATGGTAAAATTCAAGGGGTGAATGGGGACACTAAATACATAAAAATTATAAAAAATTTACATTTTTTTTCTCATTTAATAGCCATGCTGTAGTACTACAAGTTTTGTTTAGATTATCTTTAATTCTAAAGAGTTTTTATATTATATAAAAATTTTAGTGTATTAGGAGAGGAAATTTCCTGAAATAGAATTTCACCTTTGAAAAATGTGTTTTCTTTAACTTTGTTATAAAATGAAAAGTTGTGGACAGATTTTAATTATTTTTTCATTGTATAGAGTTGACTATGTTAGATTTAAATTGGCAAAGTAAATCTTTGTTTCAAACAGTACAAAGTGGTTAAATCACCAGGCCTAACTTGTCCCTATTCACCCACACATAAAAATCATGATGGGGTTAATAGGAACACCATTGTTATTCTTATTATAGCCTATGTATTATTGAAATTTTTATTATCTAGCTATAGCTAATTTTAAGTGTGAGCCCTGTATAATAAAGTTACCTATATAAGTTAAAATAAACAAAAATTTACATTTATACAAAAATGAATTCCAGAGAAGTGTCCCTCCCTATTCACCCCCTGAATAGGGACACCACAATTTTATTCTATTTATGTCTTCACTACTGACATTTTTAATTACTTGTGGTATTCTTTAAATAATACCACTTATATATTAGCTACTATATATGGTAAAACTTATTAATAAATTAAATTTATACACAAATATGAATTCCAAGAGATGTCCCAATTCATCTATATGTTGTCATTATTCACCCCATCAAGGAAAGTCTGAATGATCTTCATTTAAACTTTAATTTCACTATTATTATTAGAATTATATTATTTATTTGTCATTTAAATGACCTATTATATTTCACTATTATTATTCAGAAAAAAACAAATTCCAAGTGTATTGGGACAAAAGAGGGAACAAGTTTTACTTAAAGTGTCCAACTCACCCCATCCACAACGCTATACCTTAGTCTTAAAGTCAGACAAATTATTTCAGTGAAAGAGATCCTTTTAAAATGGTTTCACCAAGAGGAACAACGAAAGAAGGAATATCGATTACAAGCATACCATTCCGCTTGTAGAGCATCTGGAGTATATATGCATGTTCACTTTACACCTAGAACAACTGGCAGGTAAAGCATATCACAGAATTAATATGTGAGAACATGACTCTCTATGTACAGCCTTTCTTATAAGCTTGCCACCTTACGTCGAAAAGAAATTAAGAGAATAGTTGATACAACAAGAAACTGACTCCTAAACCAGAATTCCTTGGAATAAATTGGTGATGCTAGCTGCCTCATATGACCGAGAATTTATACCTCAAAGTAACACAATCCTCTAATATGAATTATCAGACAACTGATTCAAATTTCAATGACAGAACAGAAGAACAGAAATAAACTCTGACAATATCTTTAAGTGAGACTGTCCGAATTGATATGGTCACACCAACTGCATGAGCCATATTTTGAAGGATCCTGGAAGGGAAATAATACTTATCCATCTTCACAGAAACAGACTTACAATCAGAAACAGAATTACAATTCCAGTAACACTGATTGGTTCAGAAACAGTAGATCTGTAAGTAACCAACCAGTTTTCAACAACACACAGAGCGCTCGCAATTGTAACAAAAACGCATATCAAAGGTACAATTGTAATCTACATTGTGATTATTGTGACAAGCAAGGCCATTTAATGACATTGGAACCTTAGAATAAAAGACAGTAGAACCACACGGGCCTCGTTGACTGTCCCAGGCTGGCCAAGAGATCATTGCACAGGCAACTTGCCCATGCAAATCCCCAAAGCACCATAGCTCGGAGAATAACTTATATATAAACTATAGGGTCATTACAATAAAAACCAAAAATAGATGTTTTTTTTGCACCTCAGATTTGTATGAAAGTTTCCACACTTATAAACCTTGTGGAGAAAACGTGAATGGCTTATTTGGGCCCGTGCTCAATGCATTTCCAAGTTTCGGTAAAAGGTATTTTTATTATAGGGTAGTATGGGGTAAACTCCAGCTATTTGATCGTAAATTTTTCTGAAAAAATTTTTGAAGTTCAAAAAAATATTTCTAAGTTCAGAAAGTTGTTAAGTTTTTAAGCAATTCTTTAAGTGGCCGCTTAAAGAATATATACAAGAAGCTTGCCCGCTAAAGAATTTTCTACAAAAAACTGAGCTAACTTAACTTTTCTGAACTTAGAAAATTTGCTTCAGAAATTTACGATATGAATAAAAATTGTGTTTACTTCGTGTGCAAAGTCAAAATGTAAAATATCTCTCTCAAACTTGATATGAATACCATTTTTAAAGCTCTTGAATAGCTTTACAACTTTTATTCTATTCAGTTTTTATTAAGGTCACAAAAATATTGACCCCTATTTGTGACCTAGGTCAAAATATGTATATTTTGATTTCTTCAAATTTTCCAACTACTTTACAATTTTTTTTTCAATATTACTATTAAATTGCGAGGGCTTTTTACATACTATTAAGGAATCATTAAGCATGGTTTAATTTCACATTTTATGAAAAATAATCATTTAATTCATTCATACAATAATCTCTACTCCAGAACTTTATATATATATATATATATATATATTATATATTTTTTATATTATTATATATATATTATATATTATATTATTATATTATATATTTATTATATATTATATATTATATATACTATTTCATTACCGTATATTATATATCTAATATTATATATATATATATATATATATTTATAATATATATTTATATATTACTTATATATCTTATATATTTAAAACAATAAAGGTTATATTAATATAATACATATTATATATTATATATATATTATATATAGTCTATTATATATATTATAATATATTAATATATAATATATTAATTTAAGACTCTATATATATATTGTAAAAAAATTCATTGTTATAAACAAAGAAAGTGGCATTTTTTGACCATCAAAATCTGATGAAATTAATATATATATTTTTCCTATTAAAAAAAAAAAAAAAAAACATATATATCTATAAAAGTTAATTCGATTATTGCAAAGAAGCTGTGCCATCATATTTATAGCTTTTCTTATTATAGATAGGCCGTGTATAAGTTTTCTACCAGTTTTGGTTATGGGCTACACACATCAAACATCACTTGCATCAACACGTTGATTCATGTGTGTGATGAGCAGGCTGCGGCGCTAGCAATTTTTTCTGACTTCTGGCTCAGCATTTTTAACAATTACCTGGCTTTGGCTCCTGCTACATCATCTCATTTATTATTTAGAATTCATTAATTCTCTGTTACAATTTTTTTTTAGGTAATAAATGAATGTTTGCTATCTCATCTTTATTAACTTAGAATGTAAAAACTTATAAATATTTATAGAATAGATTTTTCAGAAATACAAAAAAAAAAACTAATTCACTTACCATTCCTATATTATTATTATAATTCCTCTTTGAAACGTGAATGCCAAACATATTTACGTTATAAAATTTTTATTAAAAAGGTTAAAAAAAAAAGGTGTAAATTATAATATATATTTCATCCTCAAGTTTAAAATAATTCCTCTATTGACCTATGAACTGCCTGAACATATGTAACATAATTTTATTCAAAACAGAATTTTTTATATAGGAACTATATATCATAGTCACTGGGGCCAGTCATGACACAGTTTCAAACATGGCTAAACCATGAACGCTAACTATTAATATGAAGTAATGAGCATTTTGGCCAGTTAAGTGTATGAGTAATAGGTCCATCCTTTAACGTCTTTAGACAAAATGTAAATAAACAAATATTTTTCCCCCTTAGGCTGAAATAGCACATGCTGAAGTAGAATGATCACTTTTTCAGACCTCAAAATTCAACACAGTTTTAATTCTTCTCCTATTTACGGAAGAAATCAGTACAGAAACCGAATTTGGGTAAAACATGAACATTTTGGGATTCAGGCTATTAGCCATGGGAACATAGTTGTCTCATATACGGATTACCATCTTCAAAAAGGGGGGTTCCCTTTTGCCCTAGCAAGGTTGGAATAATGTACAAATTTTGTTCATATGTATACCCACAAATGTTGTTTCACCTCTTACCCCAAAAGCTGTACATCTTACCCTTGTTATTTCAGACCCCTCCCTCCTTGGATGTGGCCTAAGGGCTGCTCCGATCCTCGGGAACACCAGGAATCGATTCACGACCCTTTAACATAGGAGTAGACACCAAGTTAAACTCTGTAGCTCGAAAAATAAAGTTTACTTGCACTAGAAAAAGGGGGTAGGGGAATATCTATTACTACTAGGGGTGACTCGATCACCTTAAAAAACCACACCAATCGACTCCATCGGCCAATAGGAGTAGACACCAATTTTAGGTGGTATTCCTCGCAATAGGACATGTCATGCAAGAAGTGCTAGAAAGGTGGGCAGGCACGGGGTACTAACTCATTGGTAGGAAGCATCTAGCACCTTATTACACACCCATAGGCTCCCCTCCTTATAACTGTGGTAACCCCATATTAGTGGTATTTCTATGATGTAGTTACGCTTCTAGAAGTGCTAGAACCATGTTGGCTTGGTTCGGACCTTTTCTTAAACCTGATTTAAAAAAAAAAATTGTAAAAAATTTTCAAATACTTTTTATGTTAGTTTATTTATTTCTATAATTAACATTTATTTACATTTGAAAGGTACAGCCTTTCTGTGGTAACTAGGTGTACATTTTGTACCCACTTGTCTTCACCCTTTTTGGCCCTTTTGGGTGTAAACGCTGAATTGCAGGTTTTTCCCCAATAAAAGTTTTGTAAAAAATAACAACTTAATAAAAAATAACTAATAGGATATTTTGGAACTACTTATATATTATATCTGTTTTCGAACGATTGTTCAAAAAAATGCACTATTTTCGAGACAAGAAGAAGTTTTATCGAAATATTTCACGGACTTCCCCCAAGTGACTTACTATATTATATATATATATACTATATATATATATATATTATATATATATATTATATATATATATATATATATATATAATATATTAATATAAGCCAAGGAGATGAGTATAATTTTTATAAATACATCGTTATCAAATCTATATAATATAGAGAAAAGTAATTAACAAGCGAATCACCTTCAGCACGGCAGTTTATCTCAAGCACACTGTATTTAGGGATTATGTAGAGGCGAGACGATACGTGTACTCTCCAACAGTCTTACCGTTTAATAGATAGTTCGTGGTGAAAAACAAAAGTAGAATCATTCTAAAATAAAGAAAATTTATGATGAGTAATATTGAGACACTGTGCTCTACAATCTCTCAGACTGTACTCGGTACGACACTTTCTGTTTGTGTGACTCTTGTTCTAGAGATGCTCTCTTCACTCAATAGTGACTCACGCTCGACGAAGTAGCCTTGGGGCTCTGTTACCTTGAAGTCACATAGCTTATCCGAGGACGTATCGTGCTATGAAGCCTAGTGTGTGGATCGAGGTTGCGTGCAGCAGTATCCCTCTCAGGAGCACTGTGAGCCGAGAGTGTGTAGACCAAGGAATTGAACGAGACCTAACTTATGTAATAGCTGTGATGTTAAATTGAGTCTAAACCCAGACTTAATAAATATTCAAAAGGAAAAAAAATTTGAAAACATAAATCTTAAAACGAGATTACCATTTGCTTGCGAAGTCGGAGTGCAAGACACCGTCTTCACAAAATGAACAAACTTTCACTGGAGCCGCTACAGCGAGAGCACATTTGTGAGAAAAGACCCCATTACGCTTAAGTTCACTATTTCTCCTTTATTCGGTCATTCATTTCTATTCAATTTGTTTGATATGTCCTCTCTTACGCTAATTTCCAATACTCTACATCTTATGGACCTCTCGGACCTCGTTACTCTCACGCTAGCTCCTGTGCTAAATTTTGAAGCAAAACTTTGACCACTATGGAAATGGACTATGTCAAAGAGTATACTTCATTATGTTATTCGCATTAGAAAAGTCTAGCTTTTTCCTATGTACTAAATATATATAGTAATTGTTCGCTTTTTTAAGTTTTCAAGAACACAAGCAACAATTGGACTACTACTGTTCAACCTTCTTCGAATGTTTGAGGCTGTGCTATTTTAATTTAGGGCCAATCCGAGGATTGGAACATCTTTGCAAATGTGCAATAGACTACTTTAGGGGATACCAACCTTAAAAAGAAATTCATTCTTCATATTGAGTGTTGAGTCCAGATTAATAATATGCTCAATAAGAATGAATTTCGCGGCTTTTTTCAACTTGATCAATTATGTTGGGGCTTTCAACCTCGAGAGTTCAGACGATTTTCCATGGTGATCCTAATTAGTCTTGTCTCGCTTACTTATGAATCTTTAAAGTGCGATGCATGTTTGCCTCTCCTCGATTGGGCAAATCCTATTACATTTAAAACTATAAAGTCGAGAAAGTCCATGTACAATGTGTTGAAACACATAAAATTCGCTGGAAAGAAATTTAAAAAAAAAAGTTTCATATCATCCAGTTTGAAGATATATTCATTCCAGAGGCACTAGAATTATGGCCTAGGTACTTTAGGAATGGCCCACAGTAAAATATCGATAATGAACTATCGATAGGTTTTCAATTATCGATAAAATCTATGCATTCATACGATTAATCGATAGTGTTTTCGATTAATCAACGATTCGATAGGTTTCGAAAAGCTTTTCTTTCGATTTATAATGTAGCTCAATTACTCAAGTTTGAAGTAGTTCGTCTTTGGGGTCACATCTAGTAACTTGGATCTAGCAGCGAATCGTCGAGACTCAGAGTACAAACGTCAAGGATTCTGTAGCGCTCTTTTCCGATTCTTCATTACCGAATTGATCGAAACCAAAGAAATGTCGACAGGGAAGAGCGAAATTAATTTTATTTTATTTTTTCCTTTATTTTTTTTTTTTTTACAATGATAAGGAGGAATCAGATGAAGTTTTTTGGTGTGGTACATAATTTGTGTGAGTTTACGTATTTTTACTTTTGAAAAAATAAAATTATATATTTTCTTACATGGTAGCCCCGTCTGAATTGATGACTTTTCATTCAATAAAATCCGTTTAAATCTAATTCTTTCAAATATTGCTTCTGCATTTACCAATTCATTATTTGTAATATAAACCAATTTCTGTTTATCCTTTTTATTCCTATTTATTGTAATTTAACGAGCTTGAAGACAGTAGTTAATTCGAATTTGTTGGAAACAAAGTTAAAAGCATTTATTAAAAGTTACTATTACATGAAATTGGTATTAAAACTTCGTAAGCATTTGTGACAGTGCGTAAGCACCCTGCCTACTTACCAGATTTACTTTTGTTTACAAACGATTGAAATTCAGCTGTTGTGATGGGAAATTCTGAATGGAATACACAAATAAAATAAATAACAAAGTTTATATGCACAAATATTGACCAACCAACCATAATGATTTGGAAGAAACTTGGATTAAAAGCTGATTATTGAATGAAACATTCATCAATTGCAAGAGGTGCACTATTATATAAATCACTGTCATTTGATTCCTTTACGAATATATTATGGTATGTTGTGGATAGGGTGTCTCCTAATAACCGTGTTGCTGGTTACAACGTCGTAACGTATTTGCAAGGTTCGACGAGTGCAAGAGAGGTCTTCACTGTGGCGTGGAATAGCACACTTAAATTAATACTTCTTTATTGTAACATGTAAGCTGAATGGCAATTTTGAAACAACATTTCCAAAAAATAGATTTAGCATGATTTTATAAAAACTATTATATACTTCCACATTCTCTCTATTTAGTTATATTTTAGGGATATAAACTATAGTCTACTATACAGTATCTTTTTATTTATTATAAGCCAAAATTTTATATTTTTGTACATGTGATATTCATTTCACTAAATTTCACTAAAACATTACAATGTCTTACCTCAACTGTGGACTCACTTTAATTTCAATTAGCGGTCCTATTAAGTCGTGCTTGTGAAATACTTTTATATCAAATGTAAGGGTTAGTAGGGGCTAAATTGTATTTTCCCTTTTCTCACCTTTATAACCTTACTCTATTCTCTCTTACCTCATACTCGTAGGGTTTAAGGTGGGCAGCCCAGCTGCCGTTAAAAATGTTAGATTGAACTGTGGTCAATTTTTAATTGTGTCCAATGTCATTATGCGTTATACACCTAAGGCTTTTATATTCCCAAACAAGTATGCTCCTTCTCTAATCACATGTTTTCGAGTAAAAGCGATTTATTTTTATTTTCAAAAAGGCACTTTGCCCCCACCCTGAGGTAAAGTGCCCACATAGAAGGACAGTGCGCCTCCCCATGGGCGCTTTGTATATTAAATATAATTATATTTATATTTGGTACTGAATTATACATATTTACTAACTCGGCACAGCACCGGTGCGGCTCGCTCTGATTCCAACTCCTTATTACTCCTTCCTCCTCCTATGAATCCTCAAATTTCACCTCTATGGGCATTCCTATATTAGGCCGGCACCCCTTTTGGGGCGTGACGGCCGCGTAACCTCGCATAGACAGGTACGTCTAGGAGGCAATGCCAAATTTGAGGGGGATACGAGTCCTCTAACACCATTATTATACAAATATTACTAACTCAGCACCGCTCCAGCTACAGCACCGGTTGCCGGATTCACAATCGAATCCGGATCCGCTCCTCCTTACTTCTCAGAAGAAGATAAGGAGTCATAGACTAATGAACAATGAAATATTTTTATTTTTAGGGGCGGCACCCCCTTCGGGAGGATGCATGGCACGTAACCTCTTCTACGCACGAGGTTACGTCATAGGCGAGGGGGATACGATGTCTCTAACACTCATTAATTTCAACTATTTACTAACCCAGCCCCACTCCGGCTCCAGCACCGGTGCCGGATCCGACTCCTCCTTACTCATACCTCATCTATGCAAGCTCCAAATTTCAACCTTCAATGAATATTTTTTATTTTTAGGGGCCGGCACCTCCTCCGGGGGTGCATGGCCACGTAACTTCACACGTAACCTCGTCTACGACGAGGTTACGTCATAGGAAAGGGGTATACCAAATTTTAGGGGGATACTATGTCTTTATCACTACCAAATGAGGGTGTCCGAGGACTTTTTGGACAAGAGTTGGTCGCTCATTTGGCTACTTATAATTATATTATAGTTATCACAGTAATAATATAATTTAATTATCTAATTGGAAAGTTTAAATAATTACAGCCTATTATGATCGGTTGTAGTTAAAAGGTGTTAAATTGTATTGGTGGGGCAAAGCGCCATATAGGGGCGAGTTTCCCCATGATGAGATAGGCACTTAACCCATTTCCTCTTTTTTATGTAGAACTTAATTTTTCAATATGGTATATATCATTTTATCGAATTTTTTTCAAACAAAAATACGTTGAAATAGTCAAGTTTTGTTATGTGACATTCTAAAAAAATTGAAAGAAACGAAAACACGCCGTATAAAACTTATGTATTACGGTTATCAAAAGTACTTCTAGGGAAGAAAATTAAAAAAAATAAAAATAACATGAACATACCTCTCAAACTCAACATCATACAACACTGAGGTATATCCTTAAGGCGTAACAGTAGTGCCCAAACCATTCCATGATCTATTTTATTTATCTAAGAACATTGCATGGTAACATTTACCTCGCAATGGACGTGCTGCCCCACCATATACCCTACCTATCAATTTAAACCTTAATTAAGTTAGTTATTACCTAATGTTAAAGCACCAAAGCTGAGTTATCTTAACAAACAACCAGAACTTCCTCGAAAGGACAAAAAAGTCTTTCACTAACCAAAACAAACTCCAAAGGTAAGACCTTATGTAGTTACACAATATGTACTCTATATATCTAATTTTTTAGTTCTTATACATTCAAAGACACTTTTGTTCAATTGTGTAATCTATATAGGTTAGACGAGGGGTTTGTTTGGCAAGTTCTTGATAACTTCGTGCTAGCAATATTAGAACTTATAAGTCTAGCCAACTCCGGGCTTTTAGCAGTTAATGATTTTTGTTTACAGTATTATTAGTACAAAACTAACTTAAAATTAAAGGTTATTTGAACATCATGAATAATAAGACGTAGGAAGCCAGTGAGCCTATCGGACTAGCCTATCGGCGTTTTTCCTAAGTTTAGTTAGTCCTAGTGATTTATTCTCAAATTTTGGTCATGAGAGTTAGATAGCCATGCATCAATTGCCTAACCATTCCTTACAGTTGATTTTCCATAAATAATCAAGCTCAAACTTAGGCTAGTAGGCCTAGGTCTTTTCAACCTCAAATTCTGTTTTTGTTTTTTGTGGCTGCTTCTAAACCTGGTCAAAAATTCAAATCAAATATTTGACCCTGCTGGTAGGCCAT
The DNA here is from genome assembly GCA_015478945.1 of Trachelipus rathkii. Classification (NCBI taxonomy): domain Eukaryota; kingdom Metazoa; phylum Arthropoda; class Malacostraca; order Isopoda; family Trachelipodidae; genus Trachelipus; species Trachelipus rathkii. The sequence continues at coordinate 24,593 of JABUQX010054839.1, forward strand.
ATCTCATTTTTCCGTCAAAAAAATCACTTTAAGTTAGGCATTCTAGGCCTAGATCCCTTTCAACTTCAAATTTTGTAGGGTTTTTTTTTTAGGTATCTAAATAGAACTTTTCAAAATCCTCAAATAAAATAATTTCTCCTGGTGTAGGCTATCTTTCATTATTTCTCTTGTCTTACATAGGTACATTTGTCTTGGTCATTCTAGCCACAATCTCAGCGAAATGTCTGACCCCAGAGATACAAGTCCTTCTTGATAGAGTTGATAAACTCTAAGCCCTATAGTTCAGCACTTTCATCCTCAAGCACAAGTACGATATTTATTCTTAGTACAGATAGAGAGTAAGGCCCCTACGATAATAATAAAGAATAAGATGCAGTTTATGGTAAAAGATCTTGATAGAGAAAGTAGAGTCACTTGTTAAAAGATATTAAACAAAAAGGATCAAATATTATAAAAATATTCTAAGATAATAAGTGGCACCTTCCCTCATTCTTTTTGAGTTTTCATAAAGGTTGTGTAGTCAGATGAACCCAAGACCCATAAACCACCAAATCCACCGCAATTAGTCATCAAAGGGCATCCAAGCGCAAACCCTCAAACAAATACTTGCCCTCGCATCAGTCAATCTGGTCCGCAGGCCACTCACAATGTAGTTTCTTTCGGGGCAATAAACTGTAAGCTTTGCTATATAAACATTCATTTCAAAATGTTAGAGTTCCTTTAAGATTCTGCGACAGAAAATTTAGTGAATCATTTTTGTGAAAATTGCTTAAACAAATAATTAAAAAATATGCTTACTCTCTGATTCAGAATCTTACTAAAATGATAATACTTTAATAAAGCGCTTGAACTCTGATAAGAGTTTTTAGTGTTTCTTTTCTATTGATAAATATTAAAAAGAATAATTATCTTTAAACCGTATTGGACCCAACATATATGCGATAGGCTTTTACTTTAAATGATTCAACCTTAATAATGAACTTGCGAGTTATAAGCCTCAAATATCTTGAGGCAGGGCTCTGATGAGTAGTTATAGCCACCATAGTTTTAATCAAACAATTACCTAATGTAGAGTAGATAAGAATTACTCGCAAGTTGCAATACCAATTACCCTGATTTTAATCAAATATTCGCTATATATAATGGAGTTATCAAAAATATTGTTAAACCGTCAAATCATAATAAAGGTTCAAATTTACATCCAGTTACCTCCCAATAATATTATTTCAAAAATTTCCAAAATCCGAACGCATCGTAGATCAAATTTGCACCACAGGCAGGAAAGATATCAAAGTGTATATTATAGATGAGGTACACATGCTGAGTCTGACGGCGCTTTAAGCCTAAAAACATTGGAAAGCTCACCACTTATGAAGTTGGTGGAATTGAAGTCTCACTAATATTGTTCTCTCCACTGTTCTAAATGCAACAATTCATTCAAAACTTCATGTAAGTTTTGTTCTTCGCAAGGTCATGTAAAGGACATTTTCAATGTTTATCAACTATAGTTTAAGGAATAAGAGCAAGGTGTATTGAAATAAATTTATGCATCAAATGTTCAAGTACTTTAAACATACAAGCAGATCAGCGTGTCCTGGACTTGAGGAGCCACTTTCTTTCAGTTGCCAAGTTTGCAATAAAAGAAGTATTACAGCTCTTTGTAAGCAGAGGAAAAGTCCACCTCACAAATGTATGTCTTAGTTTCAACCAACCACCAACGAATTTATATCTTCGATCTACCATCACTTACATTAAGGATATGTAGAGGTAAAAGTTTCGGATGTCGTTTCGAGCCTAGCATCGACACTGTGGGCATCACAGAGGTCCTACCTTTCTAAAAAGAGTCTTGACAAAAACTCATATAATCTGTAAGAGGATGCATACTAAGCACTCAGTGGATTAAAAATTGTAAGTTTAGGTGTTCCCACGCAGTTTGAAGCAGACTGTTCTTGACGTATTATGGACCAATCTTGTTTCACCTTCCTTTCTTTTCGGTTGCATGAGGATCTTCAATTAAGATATGAGATTAAGTTCGTAGATCAGGCTCTATTATTTAAAAATAAATCTTATAACTTGGTGATCTGGCTATAAAGAGTCTAATAATTCATTTTTCGATTTGGATGCCTTAATCGGCATTGATTTAATAGAGTATTTCCTCAACTAGAATTGATTAAATGTATGAGTGGATCTGCTTTTAAGTTTAGAGATGGTTCTATCATTCCATTTGGAAATATTACTAATTTTCTTATACTAATCCAATAAGAGTTTCAAATCCACCATCAGTTGTTTAAAATCATAATCATATCATACTGTAATCAAACTCTAATCATAATTATTTTTGTGTAAACATAGTCATATTATTTATGCACTCCAAAAACTATATTCATTTTACCTCCTAGTATATTGTGATATAGTAAACAAACGAAAAATTTAAACTTTATACCTAATTCAACAGCGAATTATGCAGACAATAAATACTGAAGATGTAGTTGAACACAGACTTGAAAGAACTCAACGGTAGATATAGAGTTCAAAGGACGGAAAATAGTCCAGTAGATCTTCCATGGATCTGAAGATCAAACTTCCCTTGTGCATCAAACTTATAAACATTGCTCTTTGCAGTGCTTAAAGAATTCCATGAAAATTTAGAAGAAAAGATTAGTTAAAGCCTCATGATAGTAGGTACAAGTGGAAATGGAGCCTTTTCTTGCCGACGACCGCCGATTTTTCAACCTGACTTGACCATTGACCGACCTTGACCTTTTTGCGGCAACCTTGACCTTTTTAAGCCCAATTTTACCTGACCTTGACTTTTTTTGACTTGACCCTTTTTGAGAACACCAACATTCTCGGCCGACCGTTTGTATTCCGATGCAATTTTGCAACCTAATTTTTTTGCAACCCAATTTTTTCGGCAACCCTAATTTTTGCGCGCCGCGGCTTGTGTAAGCAACCGTTGTAAGTGTCCCGCCCTATTTTTTCGACCAACCCTTTGGTTTTCCATGGGTCAATTTTGCCCCACCTAATTTTTAGGCCACCCTTTAGGGGCTTTGCCTATTTTTTTCGATATTCGGTCACCATTAACACACGCGCGCCGCTCGCGCACACACAACACCACACAACACACACACACACACACACCTACACACACACCACACCACACACATTTAGCCTCCACCCAGCCTTCCCCTAGCCTAGTCTACACCTACACCTACACCTAGCCTCACCCAGCCGTTCACCGCCTACACGTAACCTACACCCTGCTCCCCAAGCCTTGCACTAGCTACACCATATACCTAATCCTACACGTGCCCCTACAACTTTGTGGCCTCAACTTTGATGGCATCAACTTTGGATGGACGTCATCTTTGTTGGGATCTATATTGATGATTCAGCTTGATGACTCAGATTTATTGATGGTTCAACTTTGATGGTTCCAATCACGTAAGAAGATACTCTAGGGATGGTTCTATTCAGTTTCTGTGAGTGCCAGAACGTGCAGTGCCAAGTGAGTGCATGCCAAGTGCCAATGTAGTCCAACGTGCAGTCGTCAATGAGTGCCAAGTTGAGTGCCAAAGTCAGTGCCAACTGAGTGCCACATAGTTCCCCGACTGAGTGCCACTTTTTTCAACCCTTTTCTGCTCCCTGAGCCTAGAATATCCCTAATATGGGTGTCTACCCCTGGTTATAAGGTTGACAGGATCGAATTGGCTGTATACTTACAAGTTGCTATTGCTCCCTACTTATGAGTTAGTATTTGTCTAACATATAGCACGATACAATATATATCTGTAAAGAAGTTAGCACTTTGAGACAGTGAACCGCAACGTCTTCAGAGGCCGCGCGTCCCGCAGGTTGAAAACCGCCCGCGAACCGCGACCCCGTGCGCCCAAGGCGCATATATTCCGCGTAACCGCCGCCGGCGGTGCGTCCGCAGACGCATATTCACCGCTCGCGAACGAAAATATGATAATCAATGTAACTATTCAAAGAATTCCATTTAAATATACTATGAGTCCTTCATTTTTACTTCAATTGTTACGAAATTTTATTAAAAAAACATATTACTTTACTTACCTTAAGCAGTTTAAATCAGGGCTTAAATCAATAGAGGGTTACATAGCAACAAGGGGAGTAGTATGCTTTTGTCTTACTGTTTTACTGCTTTAACTCATACATGCTTTATGCCTTTAACATCATATCTTTATTAACAATTACTACCTTAAGCAGTAAAATCAGCTAGATATAAGAGGTGTTACATACCCCCACAAGAGGAATTCGTATGCTTTTGTCTTTACATGTTTTACTGGCTTTCAACTCATATGCTGTTACTGCTTTAACTATATTTTATTAACAATTACATACCTAAACGCAGTAAATCAGTAAATCATGAGGTTTACCTAACACCTACAGGGATTAGTATGGCTTTTGTTTTTACATGTTATTTCACTGCTATTAACTCATATGTATTTACTGCTTTACCTGCTTGAACCTCATATTTTTACTGCCTTAACTCATATGTTTTATTGCTTTAACTAACTAGTATGCTTTTTTTTACTGCCTTACTGCTTTCAACTCTATATGTTTTCAACTGCTTTAAATCATATGTTTTACTGTTTTATTGCTATAACTCATATGTTTAATGTTTTAACTAATATTGTTATACTGCTTCTACTTCATATATTTAAAAAGGTCTTATAACTGCCAAATAAGTGTTATTTTGTATTTTTATTATTTTTCATTTCTATTTTTATTTTGTTTTAATACTTTTATTTAAAAATTGTAATCAGTCAAGACAAAACACACGCAGTGTCTGTTAGATAAACATTTTATTTATATAAAATTGTTACAAATTTTATTTAAAAACCTTTTTTATATATACGAGTTTGGTGGTAAAATCGCGTTTTTCATTTTAAAGCATTATATTATTGATAAGAAATTATATAATCATTGACATACAAATTAACAGGCATAAATATATTTTTAAGATTATTAAACAACATTATTTAAAAAAAAAAGCACTATAAAAAAAAAAATACGATAGATTTGACACAATTTTGAGCATAAGTTTCAAACAAAGTAAGAAATGTTTTTACACTTTTCAATCATTTTAATCAGAAATCATATGGTATAATGAATTATTTAATATAAAATTCTAAGTTCAAAGAATCAATTCATGTCGAAAACTGGACGTCGCTTTTATTGTCTATTAAACGGAAGTCCAATGCTGTGAGGCTGATGTGAACGAGGCAAATGTATTTGGAATATTGAAGGCAGGTATCCTCTCTCCAACTTTACATAGATTATTTCTCAGTTATAGCCTACCACCCCTAAAAACAAGAGTCATTTTTCAACACTATTGTATATTACTCTTCATTCATCTTTAATAATTTCAAAGTACGTTGAGACTCTTCAATTTCATGAGTTGAGGATGCTCAAGCTAGACCACTACAGTGATGGGTGTTGTAGACTTGATCAAAAGAGAGACCTTCAGTACCTAAGGTTGCGCTCGTTTTTCAAATGTTTAAATGCATCGACAGTTACCAGCTGAAAGGTCGCGCTGTGAGATCATAGGCGCTATCAATTCACGTATTCTCTTGCGTATTCTTCAGATTTACCTGTGCCCGCTGAGTCTGTCATAGCATACCCACCCAGTGCTCCCTAAAGTTCCTCTCTCCGTACTACTACAACGGTCCTCGTATCGCGAGGAACGTTCTCGCGTCCCGTTGGACATTTTCATAATCCGTCCGTGAGGCAAGGCCTTTCACATGTAAAACTGATAACCATACCAGACCGAACAGTGGCAATTCATAGGGTGACTTTATAATTTCCCTGAGTAGGCTTCATGTCTCACATCCCTATTATTTATTCTTCTGTTAGGTAAATTTCCTAGGAATTCACGTCTATCAGCTTAGGGTATACTTTTATCACTCGTCTCCTTGCAGTGAAAATTAAATAGTATACCTCGACTCCTCATAATATATATCGCCGCAGGGTCTTGTGCTGTAAGTATTTCACTAACCGCGAATGATTCTTCACGATTTACGCAAAACTGAGTTGTCGCATACTAAGAGAATGTGTGGTGATAATTTCACTTTCTAAAAGTTCATATACTGATAAGCCCTCCACGGTTTTGAAAAACGGGTTCTGGACATCAGCTGTCGCAGTAAGACTTACTTTTATACTTTATATCTTTT